>MJUU01018089.1:0-24242 GCA_002080025.1 Modiolus philippinarum
TGTATCACTAGGGCCTTCCTTCAGTTTTAAAGGAGCCATCCAATGGTAGCCAATGACTTTTGTTATCAAGTTTGGTTGATGATCATCTTTGGTATGATGAGAATCTGCCGGGTACTATCTCAAGTGGGGACCAGCCAAGGACTATTTGTTTTCAATTTTGGCCAATTGTCCAAGTAGTTTCAGAATAGAAGATCTTGGAATGCATAAGTAAGGTCTAATATTAAATTATGTTCCCCGTTCGATTCCATGCGTACAAGATGGATCTGTCCCCCTTCGGCGGTCATCTTTATTAGCTGACGATATGGCAGACACTATTTTGAAAAGGGACCATCATTGGCAATCGTCACAAGTTTGGTCTAATTGTCTTAGAGGTTTCAGAGGTAACGTTTGAATGATTTATCCCATAAAATCCAATTTAAAACTGCATTCCCAGTTGGCGGTTACATTTGATTAGAAGCGGACATGGTGGTATTTTTAACATTGAACCAATCGAGGTATATCATGACTCTGCGGTTTCTGTGTAGAATATATTTAAATGCAAAGGTCATGGACATGGACAACGGACACAAAATAATGGCAAAAGCTCAACATGGCTATATCAGGATTGTAAAATAGACTATCAGATTGTGCATGCTACTAGTAGAATTAAAGGATGACGTTCAGAGGGCTTAAATTCAATCAACTAGCTATACTGACAGAATTTGAAATTGAATCCAAGATGTATCCAATATACACATTTGAGAAACAGATTCACTCAACACATGAATTCAAGAATAAAATAGAAGCCGAGCAGGTTGGTACTCTTATCACAAGATTTGATTCAAGCTAAATTACATTAGAAAATGCGATTTTGAGCAATTGTAACATGTTCTAGAATTTTTTTTTTTTAGATTTGCACCGGGGAAATGACGGCAGCCGCTCGCCATTTTCACTTTCTAAAAACCGGATTTTTATACAGAATGCAGGTTTAAAGATATACAAATGTACTGTTAATCTAGTTACCAACCATACCATGTGATGAGATGTCTTCTGTTTTATATATCAGATTATTCCACATGTAATGACAGGAAAATCATGCATGAATTGAGGAGGATGACGTGCTAGTATATGAAAGCGAACATTCATTCCTATATAATGATGACTTTGAAGCATTTGCTATTGTCTAACCAAAAATACGCCCCTTCTGTGTCAGATCCGCCTTCTCTGCTACTCTATATCTATCACAGTTATCATCTTTTCCTTGAAGCATAAGCCTCATGGGCCACAAATTTTGCTGCTCTACCACCATGCTGAACTGTACCCTGAATTTTTACTTTTTATCCCCATAATTACAAACTTACTTACAGGACAAAACTCGAGCACACTCGACTATTTCACGATCTTCTCCCGACCAGGTCTAGTTAATCAAACACAAATCGGGCTATGATCTGGCTCAATCTGACAAAGTCTGGTTGGTCGAATGAGGGTCGAGCATAAGTCGTACGTGAATCGTAAAGAGATCGAGATTGGTCGAGTGTTAGTCGTGTTAAATTGGGTAAAGGTCGAGTGGACATCATGAGCTAGCTCGATCAGTGAATTTTATGACGTTGATCGGGATAAAACAGCTTTGTCGAGTTGATCGAGTTGGTCTGATCAACCTAGCATAAGAAGGCCATACGCAATGACTTGACGACAAAATCGTAATTATAACCCTTATGAATTAGACTATTTAAAGGTTTTATAAGTTTGTTAGGCGAGTTTAAGTATTTTTTACTCTTATGTAAAACATTTCATTAAAATAAGGATTTGAAATACCAGCCTTGAGGTTGCATTGTATTGATGAACTAAGTCTTTATATCGATGATAAAATTTAGTAAAGGTATTAACTAGTTTATGATAATGAAAACCCTGATGTAATAGTTTTCCAGTTATTCCGTTAATTAAAATCTCAAACTTTATTACATACTCGAGCAAATCGAACAAGTTGAGATATATAAACACCATATGATGGAGCTAATGGAACATCGCCATCCAGAAATGGATAATAAACTATGGGAAAAGAAAAATCATCCCTTTTATCATATTATCTAATTTACCATTCGTTATATCAAAATTGATGTCTGAGAACGGACAATGATCATTATTAGAATTGGCTTTATTCAAAGTAAGTTCTTTAGGGTAGATGTCCTTATACGTATTGAAATCGTCATTATTTAAAGTTAAAATATCATCCAAATATCGGAAAGTGTTGTCAAACTTTTCAATTAAATGCTGTTTAGATGGGTCTTTGCTGATGTTCGCAATAAAATGAGATTCGTAGCAGTACAAAAAGAGGTCCGCTATAAGTGGTGCACAATTGGTACCCATAGGAATTCCTATGACCTGGCGATAAATAGAGTTACCGAAACGAATGAATATATTGTCAAGAAAAAATTCAAGTGCTGAAATCATATCAAAACAAGTTCAATTAATTGAGCTCTTTTGTTTTGTATTACTAAAATATGTTTTAAAGGAATTAGAACAAGTTAAGGAACCCAGTACATGGTTGGAACTGTTTAACTATCAGGTTTAGCCTGTAAGGATTTAGCTGTTAGAAGATGTATGTTTGTAATTTCATTTACCGTTAATTGGGTTAATTGAAAAGTATGTGAACTGGTAATTTCTTTTTGGAGTACTTCTATAATGTTTACGACAAACTATAATAATGTTATAAGGAGCCTTTTCAGATGGGACAAAAACCAATTCCTTGCCAAATTCTTAAAGTTTCTTTTGGATGCTAGAAAGCATATTTTTTGTCATTTGGATGCTAGACACACTTGCTTTAAACCCACTTGAAAGATCCACTTGCAAAATCCTGCGCTCTAAAAATGATTCAAACTTAATTTTATTCAGCAAGGAAAAGAATTTGGCAAAAGGCAAAAAGCTTATACAAACCCTCTCTTCAAATACATGCATACGCAATACAACGCAAATATGAATGTGAACAAAACCATAAATACAAGCAAAATTGACAAAGATGAATACTCCTCATAGAAGTTCCTAGAAATCAAGTTAACATTAACTATTCGACAACCGCAATCAATCGTTTAGTGAACAAAGGATAATTTTAGTAAATTTACACGAAATGTTGACATCAAACAATCAAATTGAGTCTGACAAACAAAGACAACTAATAATTAAACCCGCCCGTTTTAGAAAAAGGGGCCAAACAGGGGTTAAAGTTGGTATTTTTGTGTCTGTGGACGGCATAACTTTTGTTCTAGTGTACGGATCATTTTCAAATTTTTGTATCAGCTTCTTGGCACATGCTAAAGCCCGGATTTTAATTTTGCGTTCCTTGACCTGCTCGTTTCAGAAAAAGGGACAAAAATGGGTTAAATTAGGTATTTTCGTGTCTGTGGACAGCATAACTTTGGTTCTAGTTGACGGATTGATTTCAAATTCTACTATGAGGTTCCTTGGCACATTCCTGAGGACCGTTTTTTTGTTTTGTTTGTGGCCCCTCCCATTTCAGAATTAGGGCCAAAAAGGGTTATATTTGGTGTTTTCGCATATTTGACTGTATGATACTAAGTATATATCAGATTTTGATAGCATTTCTTTCAGTGCATCCCTTAGAAAATTTCCAATCTGTAGCATGCATACATGTACGAATTTCATGTGGCATATACCGTTCAAGAGATAAATGGAAATGGAGCGAATTTCAAACATTTTTTTTTTAATTTTTAGCCCGATTTTGATGCAGTTTTTTTAAATGGATTCCTCCTGAAAAATTAACATAGCACTGCACCATCAGATTTTGTATAACTTGTTTCCTCTCTAAGCTATGAGGGGCCCAAATGGGACCAAAATTGCAAACATGCAGATTACTAAAATTTTCATTTTTCATCTGATTTCAATGGGATTTTTTTCTTTAGATTCTTCTCACTGTATTATGTCAACACATTTGGCATAGCTCTTACTGTCTTACTGTTTCTGAGCTATAAGGGTTCAAAGGAGCCAAAATTGCAATTTTTAGAAATATGTGAAATCTTTATTTTACATCAGATTTTGATGGGAATTTTTTCTTTGGATTCCTCCCATTGCAAGCTTTTAGCGTTTTGTCAACAGATTTGACGTAGCTGTTTCAGTTTCTGAGCTATAAGGGATCTAAAGGGCCAAAATTGCAATTATCAGAAATATGTGAAATCTTTATTTGTCATCATATTTTGATGGGATTTTTTTCTTTGGATTCCTCTTACTTAAGCTTTCAGCAATATGGCAACTGATTAGGCATAGCTCTTATCATTTCCGAGCTATTAGGGTTCAAAGGGACCAAAATTGCAATTATTAGAAATATGTGAAATCTCTATTTTTCATCAGATTTTGATGGGATTTTTTTCTTTGGATTATTCTCATTGTAAGCTTTTAGAGGTATGGCAATAGATTTAGAGTTGCTCTTATGGTTCCAAGCTACAAGGGGTCAAAGGGGTCAAATTGCAATACTTCAATATATGTGAAATCTTTATTTTTTTCTTTGAATTTCTCTTGATGTGAACTTTAAGTTGATAGTCAACAGATTTTGCTTAGCTCGTATGATATCCTATTAATAAGGGATTTAAAGGGCTAATCTTTTATTTTCACTAGTTTGTGTCCAGTTAATTAATATGTCAATGTCCTTGTTGTGTCCAGCAAATTAGTGTGTCAACATTCATTTTAGTTCACACATGTTCAAATTTCAGTGGTCGACATGCTGCGGCCGTATCATGCTCAGCTCTCAGTGTAGCCCTTTATTTTTGTTTGTGATCCATTAGTAAATACATTCCAACCTGTGAAGTAATAGTTGTGGTTTTCCAAATTACATTCTCTAAGTTAATTTCTATCCACAATAATTCATTAACATTAAATATTCAGATCATTTCTTACTTCATAATTCCATTATAATGGACTTGTTAATTGACTTCCAAATGTTTCGGTTTGATCTGCACTGATGAGACATAAGTTGTCGAAATTTGCATATGCGCATGCAGAACATAAATTAACAGTAACTTTGGTATTTTGTTATTCTTTTATACATCATGACCCCACTACCACTATGTAGTTCTTTCAAGGAGTACTGGGACATGGATACCACCATCTTGTGAACCGCAATGGGATATCTGTTTCCCAGATGACAAGAGATCTTTTCCTTTAAAGCTTATTCGTTGTTTCCTCTACCGGGTTTGACTTTACTACCGGATTTGACATGTTCAACACGGCGAGTGTCTTATAAGAGGCAGGAGATGCTAACTCTACCGGTGCACCTGATCTCACCCATGGTTTTTTATTGGGTCCGTGTTGTTCACCTGTGTGTGTGTGTGTGTGTGTGTGTGTGTGTGTGTGTGTGTCTTCATTTTCCTTTTCTGTGCCGTACCCATGTTGTGTCTGTGTGTGTTCTAACCTACCACTATCAATTGAAGTGTCAAGATGTGATTCGTGAATAGAAACTTTTAATTCACAATTGATGAGATATAATGTAGGAAGTGTACTACAGACATTTTTATGAGCTATTCATACATTTACGGGATTAGATTCAATACCACAAATCAGCAGGAGGTGTTCAAAAACAAAACAAAGAAAGATTTTTTTCATCAGCTGTGGAATAAGACATTAGACCATAATTAAATAAGGATTCGAATGAGTTAGTCATATATATATGTATTATGAATTTCAGAGTTTAGAATTACATAAAGTAGAAAAGTCTTGGCTTGAATAGTAAACACTCACAAAATACAAAATGGAAACGAATACATATACAAAAACAAAGCAATTTCTAATGAAAGAAAAATAAATTATTTTACCCGAAAGCCGATTTTATTTTATATTTATTAATCTTTTGTAAATTTTGTTGAAAACTAAGGAGTATCTCCCTCATGCAATGCTCTGTCCTTAGATGATTTTAGCTTTCAATTTAGATCTTTTTGGTTTCTATCAATTTTCAAACATCTTTGAAAGCGCCCCTTGATCCATCTGTCTACGTATTGTCATTTTCTCCCCTTTCAAGATTGTGGTCATGGAGTTAGTAGTCTACCTGTATTGGGTTTTATTCGTATGTTTATTATACTGTAGAGAAACGGGACAGATAAAAGGGAAGTTTGGGTACCCATAAACCGGTTTAACCCTACCGCTGGCTTTTGCTATTTCCGGTACCAAGTCCGGCTGTCCCGACTTCCTTTCGTTGTTTATGTTTGTCATTTGTCTTGTTTGTGTTTTTCCTGTGTAGTTCCCTGGCAGATTGTGGCATGTGACTGTAATTTTCAGCCATTGTAATTATTTCCTGTATCCACTTTGTTACACTGAGTTTATGGTCTTCCAAATCTTTTACCTGCACTGTAGAGACATAAAGTATCGAAATTGCCACATGCAGAAACTAAATGTACAGTAACTTCATTAGTAGTTACAAAACTTAAGTAAACGTAAGGTATTGTTTCTTGCAAAGTTAGCTTTTTATACTGTACTGTATGTATACATTCATGCCCATGAACTTATTTAACTTTGAAGAATTGCAATGATTCCTTTTCTAAATAATTTATTTTACTTATTTTTTGCGATGTACTAGTAAGTGTACTCTACCAATTACAAATTTTAATACTACGGGAATATGTACAAAGACTTAATATCATACAAATGTAACAATATAGGGATAAAATATATCAACTATTACGCTATATATATTCCATAAGGAATATATTAGATATTATACATGTACCTAGATTAATTAAAACTTGTATATTACACGCGAGACCTACAAACTAAGACTTGTTAAATTGCAGATACCTTTGTATCTATTTCCATTATAAAATTTCAAGGAAAAAATACGAACGATGCATTTTTTAGTGTTTTGTAGCTTGTTGTATATGCTAAAAACTGGTATATGGCTTCAAAATGGCAGCTTAGTTAAATCAAAATTTGAGATGACGGCAATATTTTGCCAAAATGACTAGCCCATATCGTCGTCGGCGACAATATATACCGACAATATGTGCAGCGCGCACATATCGACGCCAGCGACAATATGTGCAGGGGTGACAATATCTGCCGTAAAAGCCTGTATGATTCATTACTGTCATTAGAAATGAAACCAGAAAAAACAAGTAACCTGATATGTAATAAGGTTAATGTTTCGAAATTTGCTTTATTTATATTTGTACATATATATGTAAAATTAGTTTGTGGCATTATTTCTATGTTGTATTTATATATTTTTTAGCTTTATTTCAATTTTGTACAAAATAAAAACCTAAAAAAATGATAAAATTTTATAGAAATAAGTTCAGAAAAGACTTAAAAATTGGTCTTTAAGGACAGTAGTTATTTTCACATTAATTTTAATATTACCCCCATTTAAATATTTCAATAACTAACTCCTGCATCTCGATGACGTAGAAGATCGTGATTCTATCGACGAGCCAATGTCCGTTTCAGAAGAAAAGTTTATTTTATTGGAAATCGCGCATTTTTCTATCGAAAATCCTTCGAAATTTCTTGGTCTTTTTGACATTGATGTCATTTTTCCATCTAATTGACTCTTTTCAAAATTGATGGGAGAAAACATATTATGAGGATCAACATATTGTTCCTTATATCGTGTTTTGTTTGCTGTAAAATAAATTTTCCATGATTCAAAAATTGAAAGCTATCAGAAATATGATAAAATTGTACATCTCTGACTTTAAACAAAATACATCAAGACGAAACTGATATAGACAAAAAAACTTCATATATGGTTATCTTATTTCAGATAAATTCATTATACCTAGACAAAGAAGTAATTACACGTTTACAATCGTATTAACATGTATATGACTAATATTTTATAGCACAATTACCAAAGAAGACATAATACATGAATTTTAAGTCAAAGCTTCCTTAAGTTTATCCCAAAACACCGGGTCACCAAATTCATCATTTGGATATTCAATGTACGATTGTGACTGAACCAATTCAAGAACGATCAAAGGCAAATCACTTGAGGGAATGTTTTCTAGGAAAACTAAATAAAGTATATTTTCTTTGTTTCTTGAATAGATACTTTCCACTCTTGCCATATTATACTCAAACATACACCAGTAGGAATTTAAATAGTTCTTTGACATTACGACAACCATTGTACGACTTTTATGAATGGCGGATGTAATGTTTTCTGCTATGTCATTTCCTGGTAGAAAATCTCTTTTGTGAAGACACAAGTTGAGTCCAGCTTCATCCTCTAACTGATGCAACATTTTTTCGTGAACAAAAAAACGGTCTTTATCATCGTAGGAAATAAATACGTCATATTCGTAAATCTTTCCGTGTGTGCGGTGACCTGAATGTTGGTTTTCATTGTATCTCCTTTTTGCCATGTAATATATATACCTCAGTCTCCATCGATGTCGGTAAACAATCCCTGATATCACAATTGCTAAAAAGACTACCAATATGGCCACTGTTCCGATTATCAAAGATGTATATGAAGAACATTGTTTTTTCAATATCTGAAACACACGATCTGGATCACTCAGTGAGATTTTTTCACCTGTTTTTGTTTTACAAGAGTAAGAAGGGATATTTTCCAATTGACCTTTCATAGAGGTCATCCATTTAATGAAATGTATTGTATTACAGGTACATTCGATTGGATTCCCACTTATATCAATTGTCAAACCTGACAAAGCAGATATTTGTGTTGTAACGTTGTCTGCCAAAGACGAAAATCTATTATTAGACAGATCTAAATATGAAAGTTGTGTCATACTGCTTATTTGAAAATCCACACCGTCCAGCATATTTCCTCCTAGTAATAATCGTTTCAACTTCTTTTGATATTTGAAGAAATTCAGACTTAAATATGGAATTCTGTTATATGCAATATTTAATTCTTCAAGTTTTCCTACGTGTCGGAATGTTTCGCCATTGACATCATTCGGAAGAACTAAACCCAACAGGTTATTCTGTAAGCTCAAATTCTTCAAATTTGGAAATCCCTTTAGAAACACTGTAGTGATATTTGAACATAAATTATCCGATAATTGTAAAAATTTCAGATGTTTAAGGTACAATATTGGACCTTCCAAAAGATAAAATATATTTGAACTGGCATCGATATACTGTAAATTGTTATCACCAACAGTAACACGGGGTATTTCCAGATGAACAAATGACTTCCTAACACTTAGAGTTGTCAAGTTTTCCGGCCACGGAAAATTTTCCGGAAACGGAAAACTACCGTTTATGCTTAATACAAACCTATCATTTAACTCTACCCTTTCTTCGGAATTATGTACCAAGTTCTCATTGTTCGCGTACATGCATGTGTTTAAAAAATCAGACAATTCTGGATTGTGCATTTTAAATAGTTCTGACAAATTCACGGAATGTATCGACAAAGAGGAAGCTTCCAAAAGGTAAAGTCCAAATGAAAAATGGTTATCAGACAAAGATAAGTTTCGTAAAGTTTTAGGCATCATGGGTAAAATCCCTTCTTCAACTAGTTGTATTCTGTTACTGTCTAGATATAATTCCCTCAAATTAGTATCTGCGAGTCCTTTAACATGTGATTTCATTATCTTTGTATTCAAATCAAATGTTTTGTGAACTTTATTGACCTTAAGAACTTTTATTGATGTATATGGTAAGTCGTTAGTAATGTTTCCTACACCTGAAAATTTCAGACAGTAGTTGAACGAAGCATCCAGATATGACAAGTTTCTCAGTATACTAAATGTACCCTTATAGACTAGGTTTATTTGACATTTCGATATATCCAGATATTCCAAACCTGGAAAAAATCTGAAGGTATCGTTTGTAACTATATTCATCTTGCATTTTCCAGTCAATCCAGATATGTCCAATGTTTTCAAACCTGGCAATTCTTTCTCAAAAATAAATGTTGTTATGTTTTGAACGTCCATTTTTAATTCTAGCAGAGAAAGAGGTAAATTTAAAGGTTTTTGTGCTTTTTCTAATTTGTTGTTCTTCATGTTTAAATACTCCAGTTTAGAAAGATTTGCAAATGAATTTACAGCCACGCTATCAAGAATATTGTTGTCAAGCATGAGGGAATTCAAATCAGTTAATCCTTGAAATGAGCCCCTTGCCAGTTGATTTATGTTGTTATATGAGAGAATTAATTTCCGTAAAACTGAATTGTTTATGAAATGTAAGTCCGGGATTAGTTCAATCGTATTATTACTTATGTCCAGTATTATAACATTGTTTGGAATTGTTGGAATATGTTTCAAATTTAACGCTGAACAATCTGCTTCAAGTTGATTTGTAGAAAGGATCTGTTGACATCGACATCGATGTTCAAATGGGCACCGAATCTTGTTAGAGTAGCTAAACTCCATGAAAAATAGCATCATCACACATAGCGCTTGAACCAAAAAGCACACCATGATTTTAAACTGAAAAGAAAAAAATCTATACATGTTCGTTATCATGCATTGAACCAACTAATATCATTATTTAGATAGTGTCGAAAATCGTTGAACGGCAAGCGACCTTCAGGTCGCGCCGTTCAACCATTTTCGACACTATCTAAATAATCATATTAGTTGGTTCAATGCATGATAACATTTTTGTGAGGTTATGCAAACCTGTTTGTGTTTAACTAAGAAAACGATAATTACAAAATGACCTACATTTAACTACACGGAAATACACATAAACGCTATGTCGACTGACCGCGTACTCTGGACAATACACAGCCGAATGGTGTATAGATTTTTCATGTTATATAAAGTTTACATGGCGTTTTCGTAATACATGGAGCGAAAACCTTTGAAAATGAATGCAAATAAAATATTTCATCTAATGTACATGTTATTCCAAGTATAGATGTATTTCACATTTTAATTTTTTAATGTAAATATCAGACTGAAATTATTTTTACATTACGTGAAAGTAAACTATGTTAAACTTTAATTACGATATGTTTATTTATCCATGCTTACTGCATGTTTGTGAATTTTGTCCTTATGTACAATTCTTATATGTACGCTTTTTAATGACTCTGGTCTACATGTAGGTGAAACACTACATTATCATGATTATTGATTGTCTTGTGTAGGGCGGACATGGTTATTTAGCAGGTGGTTAATCAGCCAATAGAATCCAAGTTTACATACGCATAACCGCACAAATATTTTTCCACTGTCGCACATATATTTATCTAATAATTTTGTGTTAATATGTGTTATGTTTGATATTTGTTCCACTTTTTGGTAATTCAGTAACTGAGACCACAATTCCAAATCCTATAGCGCATCTTTACTGCTTGTGACGATGAAATAAATGAAACAAAATTATAACTTTGATGTGAAGAATTATAAGTTTGATATTGCGTAAATATATCAGACAAGTGAAATACAAAACATGTGACACCATGATGGAATACTCAATGAAGACTTTCATATTGAATACACATTAGATTATTTTGTACTAAACAACGGCAGTAGAATACCGAAGGAACAAGGGAAGCGATGACTACAAAAATCGAAGTCCAAAGACATGGCAGAAACGGTAACAGATAAAAACAAAGACAAAACAAGGACGTGAGACAGCTACAATGCACGAAAATAAAAAGAAAATAAAAAATAATAAAATAAAATGTTGTTACTTTAATTTAATATTAGACAAATGTTTCATACCTGAGAGTAAGGGAGAAAGTATCATGATTTCTATATAGAAAAATAAATGGTTCAAATTTGGATCCGAGTTCGTACAATGGTTTAACCCATAATTCATGTCTTCTGTACAGAATTTTCAGCTATCATAAATGAAATAAAAAATCAAACAAATGATTGACTATGTTTCATTAAAAATGGACAAGCGAGATCGAGAAATAACAAGATACCGAGGTTACTGTGAATTTAGTTTCTTCATATGCGCATTTCGACAGCTTATGTCTCTCAGTTCAGGTCAAATCAAAACATTTGAAAGTCTATATAACGAAATATGAGTAAAAGCTGAAAGAGAAATTAACAATGGGATCTTAAAGGAAAGCCAAAAGGTCAGAGCTATGTAAGAGGGAGATACTCCACAAAAGGATATTATTTTTAATTGTGCATGCAATCTTCCCAAACTATTTAAAATTTGGAAAGAAACTTTTTTTTTGGTTTGTAGACTTCAGGAATGCGGTGTAAAGACTTCAAAATACTTTAACACTACTCGGTTTTTTCGGCTTTTACAATTCTTATTCATAAAATGTGCAAATATGCAAGAATATTAAAACCATGCAAACTTAGTCCTAACAACGAACGTTTGTTTTTTTTCAATTATGATAATAGTGTTTAACGGATACTATTTATCCCCTTTCTTTTTGTCTCCCCTGCGATTAATTTGTCGCGAAGGCGAGACATAACGACCATAGATCGTCGGCGTCGCAAAGGTTTGGCTACCTCGTGTGTTAAACTTTTTTAAACATCAATATCTTTCTCAAATCTTATTCAATATCAATGAAATTTTGACACAATATTCAGTAAAACTTCATTATTGAGTCCCAAGTTATTTAAAAAAAAAAATATTCCAAATTTTCCGTATTTTGCCGTAAATTGGATTTTTTTCGTTTGCTCCATACCCCAGCACCTACATGTCATAGACAGATGATGATTGGTAGGTGGTGACATCTTAAGTAGTAACCAACATCCATATTAAAATTATGTTACCTTGAACTATATTTTCTGCATCAATGAATTTGGCTAAATTTTTACTTTAGGTCCATATATCAGTAATGCTAAAACAAAATTGGAATTTAGAATTATAATGTTAATATAGAATTGTTGCATAAGGTTTTAGATGGACAATTAGCCGTTGGAATTCATTCTGGTTCCAACTTTGGTAAATTTCCTGAAAATGTTCAAGACTAAAATTTTTCGAAATTTTTGCATAGAATCAAATATTTAAGAATTTTTTCATATCAGACATAATTATAAAGTAAGAATAAAAAAATGTGGTTCTAACTTCGGTAAAATTCCCGAAACTCTTAAAGACAAGCAATTTTTGGGAATAATTGTTAGCAACAATGCTTTTTTGAAGGAAACTAGTAGAGATAAAAATATTTAAAATGGTGAGATTTCAAAACTTTTATTTCAATTTTGATAAATTTCCTGATACTCTCAAAAACCAGTTATTTCTTAGATTTCCCAGAAACCACATTTAATTAGACCAAATTATAATGGTAGTGGAGTTAGTAGGCGAGACACTAGGTTCCGCGGAACATGTGCAGGAAAAGTGGCAGAAAACAATTGTTCTGTTTTATTAAAAACGTTTGTTATTTAAAATACAGATGACACTGTTAAATTATCAGAAAAGTAAATACGGTTGCAAGAATTATTGAATATATTTGAAAAAGTTGTGATATATGAAAAAATACAGTTGATATAATTAATACAAAGATATTTTCATTTCAGTAAAGAGAAGTATACACCTAAACCAGCTTAAAATAATATTATGAAGAAACTAATTTGATTTTACTGATTATTCGTCATAAAATATAATAATGCAGACTCTTCTAATCTACAGGAATTATTTTCAGTCGTAGTGCAGACTAATGCACTGATTGAAAAATGCAAGAAAATGCTAAAGGAATCTTTATGCTTTTATTATAAGATCAAAATCTTGTCAAGTCCATTTGGTGTATATTTTAGATTTTTTATGCACTAGTTGCAAATTACTGATTTATGCAAGAGAAGGTTGGGATTTGAAAACAAGATAAATTTAGAAAAATGCATTAACAGTTTTGTAAAAAAAACTTACTTTGGTAAATACAAATCCAAATTATATGGATTTGAGATTACTATGAAGGTAAAAAATAAAACGATTTGCAATTATATGTTAATGAATCGAGAACAAATTAAGTAGTATGTTGCAAAGATAAATGTATGAACTTTAGGAAATAATGGCATTGATTTTAAGTGGACAAAATATGCAAAACTGTTTATGATGATACTGATATAAGTTTTGTATGGCTGGATCAAATACCCCTTATAAAGAAATGATCAAGTCAGTCGTAAAATAGTAATTGGTTGATCAATTTATTCAACAGTGGGATTCACAAGTTTGTAATTCTTCCAAAGGGATTATTTTATTCAGCATTCAAACAAAAGTTCAAATTACAACCTTATGTATTAAGATGAAATAGATCAGATCTAATTATAATGGGATGGGCAAAGTGTGGAGTTTAAAGGATGACGTAAGGGCCAAATATGGTTTACTTTTAAAGGACCTCGAATTTGATTGTAATGCTGCTGATGAGAGGTTACTCCTTAAAACACATGTACAGCATAATGAAATTAACTATTTTTATTCAACTTGGTTACATTACTATTTTGAAACCATTGGGCCGATGCCACTACTGGTAGACCATAGGTCCCCGAGGGTATTCACCAGACCAATAGTCAGTCTTGTCTGAAAAATTCACCCTGTGTTTTATAGAAATTTACTGTTTTTATCAAACTTATAATCCCTTAGAATACAAAGACTTCACTCCGTGTATGACACACGATTGATGTCCTTAATACTGGATTTGGCCTCCAATTTTGATATTTTTGGTAATGATTACTTCTTTTTTCTATTACATTTTCGATTAAGGCTTTCCATTTGATTAGATTTTAATGCTGCTGATGAGAGGCTACTCCTTGAAACACGTGTAAATCATAACGAAATTATCTGTTTTTTATTCAGCAAGTTTTCTAACAATCGACTTGATGAGTGCCCTGTGTTTGTCTATATGTGGTATTCGTTCGCTAGCTTCAGAAACTAGCGCTTTTGTCGGGCAACGGATGGCAGTGATTGTAAGAACGTTTTGCCAGTTTAATTTATGTTTGTTGACGATCCCGCATCCATGACCAGAAAAGACATGGATGTAGCGTTATTCGACAATTAGCAAAGAATTCCGCTCAAACTTGTGCTAGGGGCCGTCTTGAACTTACTATGAGGTATGAGCAAGGCTCATTGTTGAAGGCCCCATGGTGACTTCCAGATGAATAACAACAATAAAAGCGTTGTTCCTTTGCTTTTTTTACCATGTATTTGTAGAGACTTTGTCTCATGTGCATTTACTCCATATCCTTTCATTCACCATTGGGTACTTTACTATTTTGCATCTGAATATGTCTAACAATGATAAACTATCCCACATCAATTAATAACCCGGCTTGCCCTTTCCTATAAGAGCAGAAAAAGTCAAAGTTCAAACTCTTATGCTCAATTTCTTTTGGAATTCATGTTGAAAATATGGACATGGTTGTTAATCTCCAAAAGAAATGAGTGTATAGTAAGTTATTCAGAAGACAATTGACAACAATATTAAATATGCATTTCAAATTATTTGTTCGCTGTTGCTTTTCGAAGATTTCTGGATCAATTTGTGCCTCAGGTTTTCAATAGATTTACAAAGTTTTAGAACGTTGTAAATCTTTTGAAGCATCAAGGAGTTACATCCCCTCAACATAGAAACTATAAAATTAGATAAATTACTTGCAAATTCACATAACGTTTCAATTATCAACAAAAATGTTATTCGACTCTAGTTATATATATTATACAAACATTTGATTTTATCAAGATTTTTGGTTGGTTAATGAATAAAACGATTCATCACATGTTTAGTACTAAATACAGACGTTTTAAATATGTGATACGTTAATTCCGTATTCACACTATGACGTCATACCCTTTATCGCATACCCTTTATCACACACCCTTTATCGCATGGCTAACCCTGTATCATACCCTTTTTCCATTTTTTTTTCTTTAATTTTGCCTTTTTTATTAAATTTTTTTTTCTGGGAGTAAAAAAATTGGGGATGAAATTGTTTTGTGAAGATCAGTTAAAAAAAATCTAGCAAATCTTTTTCCTTTACATGTTAGATTTTATTCCAAAATCTCCAGTCCTTTTCCGTCCATTTTGAAATTTTCTTCTTCACAAAATACATGCCTTTTTTCTCTTACCGATTTCAATTTTTGACAGTATTTTTGGGATAAGTACTCCTCTGTTTAAATATATGATAAATTGTAAAATGCATGGCAAAATCCGTATCACATGACGTATCATCCCTCGACCAATATAAGCCATCTGACTAGAGGCCCTCGCGCTGATTTTGATAACTCGGAATGATACGGCATGAGATACGCGATATGTGATAGTGCTGCTGATGAGGAACTAATTTCCGAAATGGTCATACAGCTCATAAAAATTATTGCAGTTTGAGTCGACATGTGTGTTATGGTCTCATGTTCATTTACTCCATATCCTTTCGCAAATGAATCAATTTAATGAAAACTGAATCTGTATAGCTGCTATAGAAAATTGCCCAACTTGTAATCCAACCATCAATGCCAATCAATTATAAATTGTTTTGCAGATTCACATTTACGTTTGAAACCTTTTTAGGGTTTAAATGCAAATGTGATATACAGAATTTGTTAGCTGCTCAACTTAGGCTACATTTTCAGAAAAATGTATTAAAGCGTAAACTTTCTTTACAATTCATTGTTTTTACAATTCAAATGAAATGTTGCAATCTAACATGAAATATGAATTTAAATAAAAATATTATGTAAAATACACAGTAGAAAATAAATTACCTTCAATACAAAATTGTAGGGTAAGCTCCCTTTTAAATGAAAATAACTTGCATACCACTTTAGACAAATGATAAAAAATCTTGTCAAATTGATAACAAATGACAAAATACCGAAGTTACTGTGAATTACTATTGACTATTGTTGTTGACTATTGATCAAGTAGTAAATCCGATCGAGATCTTTGAAAAAAAAACAAAAAAAAAAAAACGTTAGCATTTTATGTTGTACATGTTGTATATAATCAACTTATTATTTTGTTAATTTTTAATATTATTAATTTGATATCGTTTGAGGAATTTGATAAGTGGAGAAATGATCACATGACTCACTATATTTTTAGAGATTGACTAGAAACTGAACAGTCCATCAAAAAGTTATATCGCATGTTACTAAAAATAGTACTACATATCGCATGTTCATATGAATGTTTGCAAAAAGGAACATTAAAATCTGATTTAATTTATTTGCATATAAATGAATTTTCTTAGAGTCAATTTTATATTATACACACTATAACTATATTATAGTACTTTGAATTTTAAATATATTATAAGTACTTTGAATTTTAAATATATTAATTTCTTAAATATTTCAATTATACTAGTATTTTATATATAAATATTTAGATAACAGATTTAGTGTTTTTGTAAATTAATAACTTTTTCAGGTCGATATAACATCGTATCGACCTCATACCCAAACTATATTTGTATAATATAAATTGTGAATTAAATTTTATCACTAAATCTACTTAATTCAATAAAACCCATAATTTGATTATACATTTTGTTTCCATTAATGTACTGCTAAATAACATATATCAACTGCAGTTTTATTTTTCAATTGATAACAATTTACAGATTACATATGCAACTTTCAAAAGAAATAACGCGAAAAACTTTGACATCTATTGTACAGCTAATAAAAGGTCAGTCGGGTAATCAATTGGTATTTCATAGCTTTTCAATGATTGACGTACTCACACGCAAAAAATGAGGTTTGTTAAGGTTAAACCATTTTTGGCCCTTACAATACGTCGTCCTTTAAAGTTTCAGATTGAAACATGAAGATGGGTATATCTTCCACTTAGAAACATTTTATGTATTATGTGTGATATGATGGCTACTAGGTAAGAACTCCTCTTTCTTTTCATTTTCACGAACCCACCGATTTTGTGTTAGAGAAATAGTATAATCCCTGCAAAAACTATAATGTTCAAATCACATAAAGTGATTACATTGTAGCCATTATCTATATACAATAAACAATGAAAAGATATGGAGTAAATGTACATGAGACAAAATACATGGCAAACAAGCAGTGAAACTTCGTTTCTATGGTTGTTCTTCATCTTGAAGTCACCATGAGGCCTTCAGCAATGAGCTTTGCTCATGCCTCATACCTAGTCAAAGCATTTGCCTATCATATGCAAAATAATTTCCCATGACGAAGAGTGTAACAATTAATGTACTTATAGGATAACTCCCCTTTTTGTTAATATTCATATTATAGCCATGCAAGGCTATCAATCCAGACAAAACGGCGATGCACTCTTGTCTTTTCTTTTTAGGTAAAAGTGATCATTATGTCATGAAAAATAACCATGATGTTAATAACATTGCAGATCTATGAAATTAAATCTCCAATGTAAGAAATCTGAATACATTACCATACATTATTATAGTTGCGTTCGTCGGATAAATGTAGTTATTTTTTTAAGAGCCATTCTCTGTAAGCATAAAAAACTTGGAAATGTATATAAAGGTCATATGTAATCCTAACAACAAAAAAAGATTTGTTGTTCCATTTTGGGCAGTGGTTGCTATGGTAACCGGTCATGCCCAAATATGGCGTCAAAGTGCTCTCAGAATGGCAAAGACGAGTGAAATCTAAGTAAGCTGTAAAAGAAAATATGAATCAATTGGAGTTTTATTACCATATCAGTGATAAGATAATGGCTCAGTGTTACATCTAAAACAAAAAGCAATGAAATTACTTAAGTATAAAATTGGTTACCATGGCAACAAAAATCACTAAAAGTGACAATTTCCAGATATTGGGAAAATGACCAATTTTGTCCCTTTTTAAGTGTTGATTACGAAAAATTGCATGCGATAGAAATTAATTGAACAAATTGAACTTGCAGTTCAATATATTATCTATAAATATCAAAAGACAAAAGAGGTGTTTTTCCGTTTATCTAAAACAAGTAATTTTGGAATTTGCTGCAATAGTGGCTTTCATATTTTTGTCAAAACCCCCAAAATAACTATTTTGACTTGTATTTCAGTCAATCTCCTGCAGAATGTATTGATATTCAGTTTATTGGTCTGTTTTAAAATGATAATGCTTTGAAAGGCTAAGCATATGCTATGTGACCTTGACATACCATCCCAAGGTCATGAAACTTAAATTTTCAAGGTTATGTTTTTTGCCAAAAAACCATCGAAATCTGTATTTCGACTTGTATGTCAGCCACTTTTCAATAGTTTGCAATGAAAATTGATATTGGGTATTTGTTTATTTTGAAAATGAACATGCTTTGTATATCTTAGTTTATGCTATATGACCTTGACATACCATCACAAGGTCATGAAACTCGAATTTTCAAGGTTTTGGCCACAAATATTCTCATTTCATACGATTTTCACAGGAATGATATAGGATATGTCAGGTATAACCTTCTTGAGACATTTAGCTAACAACCAACAACGAAACGGATGTTTGACCTTGAACTTTGAAGGTCAAAAGATAATAATTAAGGTCATTATTTACCTATAAGATCAAATATTGCTACCACATGCATGTTTTACGGTTTGTTTGTTTTGTTTTGTTTTTGTTTTTTTTTGTTTGGTCCTATGTATCTATTTTCCATACACTCTGGTTTATAAGAATACTACACAGCTAGTGGCACATTTTAACTAGCATTTTTTGTTTATAGACTTACTGAAAGAACAAAAACACAATTGAATGCTTCAAAAGATGACATTGATTCAACGCAAACCCAACAGTGACCTTAACAGAAACTTTATCCTTGGTCCTTTCTGCTGAAAAAATATGTTAAGGTGACCTAATTATGGTATTATATTGGCTACTTTCAAAGATCTATCACTGAACAAACATTATTCCTCTATGATCCTTAGTTGCTGAATTACTGAGTGTAACAAAAACAACTGAATATGTGGGCCATACTTATGAGCTTGTCTAATAGTAACAGTTGTCATATAATAGAGATGTACCTCGCCTTGCAGCACCACGTGACCAATAACCAATACTTGAAGCAAACTACATGTATTAAAATCAATTAAGTCAAATTTTATAATTTCATTCATGTGAAAAATGTAGGTCAGAGAACCCAATTTTGATAATGAGTACCACATACTATGCATTCACCCAACAAATATCTTCCACCAACCATTGTAGTGTGAGACATGACCCTAAATTGATATTTTAATAGTCATTCTTGTTACTTTCATCCCTTCAGAAATTCTATGGCCGTCCCCATGACATCATTGACAGATATGACGTGTCTGTATCCCAAATGAAAACGGACATTTTCAGCTAGATTTCACGTCTTCACGGATTTGACATACCCGGTTTTGACTCTACCCTGGATTGACTCACTAATAGTGTGACGGGTGCCGCTAGCGGAGCAGGACATGCTTACCCTTCCGGAGCACCTGATGTTACTCCCGGTTTTCATGGGAGTTCACATTGTGAGTATTTTACGAAAGGATATGGAGTAAATGAACATGAGACCATAACAAATGTGTTAACTCCAACTGCAATAATTTTCCTGAGCTGTATGGCCATTTCGGAAATTAATTCCTCATCAGCAGCACTAAAACCCAAGCAAAGGAAATACATCATTTCAAAAATGTTTAAACTGCATAAATCCAAACGAGATCCGAATAATCAGTGATATCAAATATAGCGAAGGACAAAACCATGATGGAGGGAGTTAATCCTAAGGTTTTAGAATTTACAAAAATTTAGATAAAAGTAATTGAACGAAGTGTACATATGAGATATTATCTCATGTACAAGTACACCATATCTAAGAAAAACAAAGAGCATACATCTCTACCACGGGGAATTGTTTTACCAACTCCACACTGCAATAAAAGAAAAACTCCTGTATTTAATATTTTACGAAAGGATATGGAGTAAATGAACATGAGTGCCTTAATTCTTAATGTCGTCTTTTTTATTTTCGTCTATTGTGGCTGTCTCACGTCCTTGTTTTGTCTTTGTTTTTCTCTGGTGCCGTTTTTGCCACGTCTTTGGACTTTGATTTGATTTTTGTAATCATTACTTCCTTTGTTCCTCCGGTATTCTACTGCCGTCGTTTCTTAGGAAAATGTAGGCCGAGCCAATTTTGGTAATGTTCATGATACATTCACTGGCCAAATATCATTAACCTAACACTTGTAGTTGCTCAATTATGGACCTTAGTAGATAATTTAATGGCAATGTCAAAGCTACTCTGTTGGAATTAGGGATTAAAATTCATGTCTGACGTTATGCAAGCTGACGCATTTCAAAAACATATGCATTGCATTGGAATTAATTCCCGATAGTTGGCATTGTTGTTTGCCAGACACCTTAATTTCAACTTCATTCAAAGATTATGAAACATAAGCCAAGTATGCAATTTCTCCATGTTATTTATTTTTTGTTATGGCAGAACTATGCAATACAATTATTAAAAGAGACGTTCTTTGTAAATTTCAAACGGTTTATCTGAATAAATTAACTAGAAGCTCTGAGACTGAGCCTGAATCGCTCACCTGACAAAATGCTTCCAACCTATGCTTATGCTGATTCACAAAAATGACATTTTTCACCATACGGCCTAATTGTAAGCAGTTTTCTTCACTGACAGCTATGGTTTTTGTCAGGTATAATCGAAACAGCAATTTTTGTAAGGAACCTTCCATTAATGAAGGAAAGATAACAAGAAACACTTACAAGGGTCGAACATTACAATCACATGTCACAATGAACCAGGAAACTGCACATATAAAATGACAAAAGACGAACATAGATAACGATAGGAATTCTAGCGGTAGGGTTAAACCGGTTTATGGGTACCAAAACCTCATGTCTGTTTCAAACATTGCAGTACAGTTTGGTTAAATTTGCTTCAAAATTTTCAAAGCATATATCTATTACATGGCAACAGTTTATATTAGACTAGTTCATAAGTATGGCCGACATATTCAGTTGCTTTTGGGTAAATCAATAATTCAGAAACTAAATATCATAGAGGAATGATGTTTGTTCAATAGATAGATATTGGGTAGTAGCCAATATAATACCAGATTTAGGTCACCTTTACATATATTTTCAGCTTGAAGGGTTATGGTTAAAGTTTCTGTTAAGGTCACTGTTGGATTTGCGTTGAGCCTATGGCATCTTTTGAAGCATTTAATTCTGTTTTTATTCTTTCAATAAGTCTAAAACTAACAATACTGGTCAGAACAATGCCACTGTGTAGTATTCTTAATATACACCAGAGTCTATATAAAGTAAATACATGTGCCAAATGAAAACAAACCATAAAACATGCGTCTGCTAGCAATATATTTGATCTTATAGGTAAATAATGACCTAGATGATTATCTTTTGACCTTCAGAATTCAAGGTAAAATATCCGTATGGTTGATGGTTGTTAGTTAAATGTAAAAATAAGGTCATGTCCATTTACTCCATATCCTTTCGTGAAATATTTAATACAGGAGTTTGTCTTTTATTGCAGTGTGGAGTTGGTAAAACAATTCCCCGTGGTAGAGATGTATGCTCTTTATTTTTCTTAGATATGGTGTACTTGTACATGAGATAATATCTCATGTGTACACTTTGTTCGATTACTATTTTCTAAATTTATGTAAATTCTAAAACCTAAGGATTAACTCCTTCCATCGTAGTTTTGTCCTTAGCTATTTTTAATATTACAGATTATTCGGATTTCGTTTGGTTTCATGCATTTTAAACATTTTTTGAAATTATGGATTACCTTTGTTTGGGTTCTAGTGCTGCTGATGAGGAATTAATTTCCGAAATGGCCATACAGCTCATTAAAATTATTGCAGTTGGAGTTAACATATGTGTCATGGTCTCATGTCCATTTACTCCATATCCTTTCGTGAAATATTTTATATTTGCCATATCCCATATCCTTCCTGTGAAAATCCTATGAAATGAGAATATTTGTGGCCAAAACCTTGAAAATTCGAGTTAAATGACCTTGGGATGGAATGCCAAGGTCTTATAGCATATACTTAGATATACAAAGCATGTTCATCTTAAAATATACAAATACTTATTATTACAATCTTTTGAAGAGGGGCTGAAATACAAGTCGAAATACAGATTTCGATGGATTTTTTACCAAAATATGACCTTGAAAATTTAAGCTTTGTGACCTTGGGATGGTATGTCAAGGTCATCGATGGATTTTTTACCAAAATATGACCTTGAAAATTTAAGCTTTGTGACCTTGGGATGGTATGTCGATGTCATATAACATATGTCAAGCTTTTCAAAGCGTTCTCATTTGAAGATAGAGCAATAAACCCAATATCAATCAAATCTGCTGAAGAGGGACTGAAATACAAGTCAAAATAATTATTTTGGGTTTTTTTCGACAAAAATATGAAAATCAATAATGCAGCAAATTTCAAAATTATTTATTCCAGACAAACGGAAAAACACCTCTTTTATTTTCTGATATTTTAAAGATAAAATACTGAACTGCAAGTTTAACTAATTTCAATTGCATGCAATTTTTTGTTATTAACCCTTTAAAATAGACAAAATTTGCCATTTTCCCCATTTCTTGAAATTGTCATTTTCTGTGATTTTTGTTGCCATGGTAACCAAATTTAGACTTAAGTCATTTCATTGCTTTTAGTTTTATATGTTGCATCGACCTATTATCCAATCACTTATATGGTAATAAAACTCCAGTTTATTCATATTTCTTTTACAGCTTACTTAAATTTCACTCGTTTTGCCCATTTTGACAGCATTTTTGGCGCCATTTATATTTAGGCATGATCGGTTACCATAGCAACCACTGCTCAAAATGGAAAAAAAATAAAACTTATTTTGTTGTGAAGATTACATATAACCTTTATATACAAAATTTCATAATGATCAGAGACCCCCCATTTCCACCCTTATTCTAGATTTTTTTATGCTTACAGAGAATGGCTCTTAAATTATCTTATTCCCCATATACTTTTTTTTGTCATTTTTCTAACTGTAGCTTGAAATTGTTAACATTTTTGTTACTTCTGTGGATTGTTTCCCCATAAGTCAGTAACCATTCTTAAAATAATGCAATTTAACCTCCATACATGAGACTATTTGCATATTTTATAGTTTGGACTACCCAATATGTATGAAATAAGAACAAATGATTGGTAAAAAGACGCCACCAAAAGAGGTAAACTAAAACGGGTTACACTGATAAAATCTGAAACATATAGAAATAAAAATTGTGCCAAAATGTCTGAGGCTCTTTGCCAATTGCGAAATGAAACGGAGTACACATAAAAAGGAAATTAAAAATGAACACGTCTATAAAAGTGTTTAAATCTCCCCAGATGAAAACAGTCATGCACTTGTCTATTGTCGTTTAAGTCAATCTTCATTTCGATCAAGGG
>MJUU01018089.1:48587-95646 GCA_002080025.1 Modiolus philippinarum
ATAAAGCTAAAAATATCAAACTGCGCATGTGCAAGCCATGTGACCGCACTTAGAAAACAAATGCAAAGCAATAAGATAGAATATGGTAGGTAAAAGAAAAGTTTTGGAAAGTTGCCAAAATGTTCTGAATTTCTTTTATTTCATTTTTTTGTAACTGTTTAAGGTTATTTGCATCTAAAATATAATACATCGTTCGATTTTGAAGCCAAAAGAGTAAAAGTTAGGTAAATTAACTGAGGAATGGGCCATTGTCAAAAATATTAAAATGCATTTTTAAAATTTGAAGGAACCCGATGTTTTCTAGCTCCATTTCGTTGCAATAAAACCAGTCTATATTACCATAAATAATGTTAAATACGAGTAGAATAATATTATATATACTAACATGAAAATGGACATGCAAACTAAGGAGGTACTGCAAGGGGTACACTAAATGGTGCCTGAAAAGCAATTAAATTCATAAAGGAAAGACTTCCATTAAAACATTTAGGACGTAAAGATAAAAAAAAACATGAAAAAAAAAAACAGCTAAAACAATCTCATCGCAAAAAGGTAATAAAACGTTTGGTACGTTAATTAAAAATAGAGTTAAATATAAAAAAAGGTTAGGGAAAACTATAGTAGAAAGAAATATAATATTTGAGTGCACAATGTAAACATGTATCCAGTATTAAAAGTGGAGATGATATTATAGTTCAAAGTTAAAACACTTGCTTAGAAAAGAAACAGCAATAACCAGTCAATTCGGCTTAGACAGGAAAACTTCATCCTCGCTGTCATCTGAGTTCCAGTCAGCATCAGCAGCATTCAGGAAATGTTGAAAATGGTCTGTCGGCAATGATGGTGTTGCTGCTTGGTGACGTTGGTACCCGAGGTACCATAAAACTGCGGCTATATGTGCACAACAACCCACTGTTCTAGCACCAACTTTACATTGGCAATACCAACCTGTTATAGACGGTTGAATGCAAGAGTCATACGAAATCCAGAGGCCGTACTGTTTTGACGAAACATGTCGGGATTGAATCTTGACCCTTAGAAGATGATCATCATGACGGTGAGCAGATATGTCGTACGATCCATCGGCTGAAAGATGTTCCTGTGTGTATGACCTTGCCTGTTTCAGTTGGTACACCCCAAGAGTAATTTCACGGAGATCTTCTTCTGTGAGCTTTGGGAAGTCTGGCAGAAGTTCATCTGAACAGCTCTTTTGGTAGCAAGGTTTTCATTCTCAACACGCCTTTGAAGATCGTTGCACCTTTTGGATAAAAATCGCATATTAACTTCCATTATAGGATCGTCAGGTGATTCTTGGATTAAAGGTGGTCTGTATTTATTACAAATGGCACAGACAATCCGCACGTAATCTCCGACATACATCAACTGGCTGTTTGGCATGACTTGGTCCAGTGCTTTCCAACGTTTGATTCTGCCGTTAGCGGATTCTACAACCCATCTCACTTTGGTTACAAATCGTGAATGGTTTGCCTCTTCTGCTGTGTGCTGTTTTTGTCCTTTCGGGAGAAAATCTGGCATTTCGTTTTTTAATCCTAAAGATTCTAAAAGCTCGAGACAATCTCTGAAACCTCGGTCAACAACAAACAGATCCATCTTCTTCGAGCCATTCACGTAGCTGTTCAACATTGTTCTCAAGCATGTCTTTTAAGATGGAGGCATCGTTGTTTTTTCCGTCGGCAAGATATGGTCCAAGAACACTTAGAATATAGCCGCCTGTTCCCACTACCATCATTGGCTTCACCAGAGGCCTATGCTTATGGCCACTGAAAATGCGTCTTTGGAAGCTATAGTTTCCACTCTTTTCGATGTATATGTATGTTCCATCGAGTACAAGGACAGCAACTGGTTTTCCATCAGCCAGCAGTTCCTGAACAAATGGTCGAGTATGTCCAGATATAAAATCTTCTCTGGTTATGTGGTTGAAGCCAAGATTATTTGGTACAAAGTCCTTCATCAAAGCTTCCCTCGCACTCATGATTGCTTTCGAGACAACACTTTTATCTTTAATCTGGAACATGCTACTGAGGACGTTCAGAGAATTGCAAGTTCTTAGCTTAACAAGGAGAAGAGCAAGACATGTCCTTAAAGATCGGTTAGATGTGTTACGTAGGGATGTTAAAGTATCAGCTAAGAAAGAAAACTGGTCTTTTGTGATCCCTGTAAGATTATAGTAATCATCATCAGATAATGCAGCTGGGTCTTCAAAATCAATACCAGAGGAATTCTTCTGACATTTTGCTCTCATATCATTAAGCATAGTTGTTAAATCCGTTCTGTTGAAGTTGGAGAAGTCAGAGACAGGATTTAGTTTGTCAAATACATTTGGGTTAATGCCAGATTTACCAAGATGCCGTCTACAAGATCTGGCTCCAGGTGGTTTTAATACTCCAACATCAACAAACACATTTTCAACAGACAATCGGGATTCCCATGGGAACTAACTGCGCGCCACTTTTAGCTGATCTCTTCCTTTTTTCATATGAGGCGAAGTTTTTACAAGGGCTTACACAGAAAAAACAAAAACATTTAGCCCAGTCCTTCAATTTCAGCTTCCGCTACATAGACGATGTACTTTCTCTTAATAATCCAAAATTCAAGGAATATTTACACCAGATCTATCCCAATGAGCTTGAAATTAAAGAGACTACCGATACACCTACTTCAGCTTCGTATTTAGATCTTTTAATTTACATTGACGAAAAGGGACGTTTGAAATCTAAGCTGTATGACAAACGTGATGGTTTTAACTTCCCAATTGTGAACTTTCCCTTTCTGAGCAGCAATATACCTGCCTCTCCAGCCTATGGAGTGTACATTTCACAGTTGATTCGTTACTGTCGGGCATGCAGTTTATACAGTGACTTTTTAGTTAGAGCAAAAACACTGTCCCAAAAGCTGCTTAGTCAGGGATTTGTTCAGCCTTTGTTACTTTCATCCCTTCAGAAATTCTATGGCCGTCACCATGACATCATTGACAGATATGACGTGTCTGTGTCCCAAATGAAAACGGACATTTTCAGCTAAATTTCACGTCTTCACGGATTTGACATAACCGGATTTGACTCAACCCCGGATTGACTCACTGATAGTGTGACGGGTGCCGCTAGCGGAGCAGGACATGCTTACCCTTCCGGAGCACCTGATGTCACTCCCGGTTTTCATGGGAGTTCACACTATGAGTGCCTTAGTTCTTAATGTTATCTTTTTATTTCCGTGCATTGTAGCTGTCTCACGTCCTTGTTTTGTCTTTGTTTTTATCTGTTACCATTTCTGCCATGTCTTTGGACTTCGATTTTTGTAGTCATCGCTTCCCTTGTTCCTTCGGTATTCTACTGCCGTTGTTTTTTTGTTCTCATATCTGAGCTAATAATAACAAGATCGTTGGTTGAGGAGCAGAACTGACATTTATTATGTGACAAACTTGTCCTAGGCACAGATAATTTTCGCCTCGGACTTTGAAAGGTGCCTGATGTTAATGGAGCATTGTCTTCATTTTGAGTTTCTGGAACCTCGCCAGTGACCTCTTTGTTTGCAAAGGATTTTTTCGCTTCTTGTAAAAGGAAAGACGACAAGAGTTGCAAATGACTTTTGAAGAAAGATTACTTTTGTGATTTACTATATGTTGTTGTAAATCCTGGTTTGTTATATCTTCCAATCGCTGACTATTCCTAGCAAACTTTTCACACAACACACATTTAAATGATTCTTTATCCATATTATGAGATGAAGGTACTTGCCCCTATTCAGGTCTGGGTCACGTTCTCAGCACGGCTGAGGCAACAAGGCCAGGACTTTGTCCCTCCCGCTTCCCAGTACTCCATAGAGTTCCATTATGTCTTCAACAGCTCCTTCCACCAATCATATTGACGGCTTCTGTATGTCTACAATATAACAAGGCTCTGCTGCTTCCTAGGAATTACCTTAAGGAAGATTTCCCCTGGCATCTTGTTCGCTAGGCAAGAGCCGCAGTTCATGAAGGTCAGTCTAATACCAAAGATATGTGTTGGATCCGATGTCCCACCGAAAATGTTCTCCTCAATATCCAGATATTAAACGTCATCTTCATCCCTGATTCACCTATACGGGGAGTTTATAGGCGCCTCTCTGGCATGTTGGGTCGAAGAATCCCATTCTATAACTGTTGAGGACAGTCATAGGCCAGTAACAAATGTAAGTGCAAGGAATAATTTAAACTTTCGTTAAACGTATGTACAATAGTATAAGATAACAGTATCCATGGATACAGTGATTAAAGAGATAAGATAAAAATATGTTTAAAATTTAATGGTTAAAATATAGAATAGATATGGGTAAATAGATTTAAAAAGGGTTAAAATAGTGTAAAATGTGGTAAAAATATAGAATAAATATGGATAAAATAGATTAAAATACGGTTAAAATAGTATAAAATATGGTTAAAATATGATATTTTTGTTCAAAGTAATATAAATGTTTAAAAATATGTATATTTTAAGTTAAAATATCAATGGATATCTCAAACAAGGTAAACTTTCGATACCTTTTCAAAAAATAAAGTAGTAACAGAAAACTACGAACATTCACTCTTACCAACTTTATTTTGGGAAAAGAAGGGGTGGAGTAGATATAATATTTAACCTTAATTGGTCAGCATGTGGTTGGAATGTTACTGAAACTCTAAAATATCAGAATAAACGTTAAAAGCACCCGTA
Source organism: Modiolus philippinarum (assembly GCA_002080025.1). Lineage (NCBI taxonomy): Eukaryota > Metazoa > Mollusca > Bivalvia > Mytilida > Modiolidae > Modiolus > Modiolus philippinarum. Next base: position 53,297 of record MJUU01018089.1, read on the forward strand.
AAATGATGTCATTCCCAGTTTGACTACATTTTCCTGTCTATTTTTGCATTATTCCAAAATAAGATAATTACTTAAAAAGGGCAACAATATTCAAACTACTACCCAAAATGCTTTGCTTTTATATTTTCAATGCATACATAATTTTTTTGTTCTCATTGTTCAGGGTAAAAATAGATTTACAGATTTTGGCTATTTTTGATCAAAAGCACTCGCACAATTTTGCACTGAAAAATCTATCATTTTTTTTACAATTTCAACATGCTTTGCATGAGGTACCAGGTTGACAATTTATATGTTAGGTCTCTAATATATGTTTGATATATATTTAAAGTGTGAAGCTGGTACCTTATGCAAGGCATGGTAAAAAATGAGCTAAAGTACTATCCATATCAAGCATTTTCCCATTGACGTAATGCTAATTTTGTTTAAGGGGGGTGTAAAGAACAAAGATTTTCTCGATAGTCTACCAAGATATGTCGTCCTTTATTAAAGTTTTGAAAAAAAAAGATATAGTATGCTTTGAAAATATACCGAAATGTCGAAGCTTTCTTGAAGAAAATATTTTGACGGTCCCCTTGGGCCGATTTAGCATCTTATCGCAACCCATCCTTTGTTCCAAATTTGAATAATAGATAGCATTAACATCGTTATGCAAACTATCAATATCACTATCGTTGCATGTTTTAGTTCATCTGTACCACATTTTGACAGTATATTGCATACTATCCATATCCCTTTTTTGCATGTTTTCTTGTACTAAATTTGGAAGTTCAATTTTTGAAGTTTAATTCTGCAAACTTTTTAAAAATTCTGATGGATTTTGCTTATACCCCCAAAGCACCTTGAAAAGAATTATGCAAGCAAAATACCAAGGTGGTTCCCCGTGCAAGGCATATAAAAAATGAAAGAAAAAATGTATTTTTAAAGTGAAGATTCAGTGTTTGATATTTTTTCTTATCTGTCTCGTTTTTCGAAGTTTTATTGATTCATATATGCAAATTATAAATCAAAATTCTCATTAAATGTAGTTTTGCTGGTTTTTAGACATTGCATGAGCTTTTTTTTAACCTGGTAATTGGCCAAATTCGAAGTAGAATAATAGCAATTAATTGCTTAAAAGCATCAGCTGTGTATATGTAAAAATATTCCGAAAACATTTGATCATTTATTTTCCAATTTCTTTGAATTTTAAAACTTCAGTTTATATGTTACCATCTATGTATTCTACTTCGATTTTGTTACTACCGTTTAGAAGAAAATGCCTACTTAGATTACAGGAGCGCCTATAATTTTCCTATACAGGTGACACTTGGATAGGTATAATGTTTAATATATCAATTTTACATCACATGCCTGATTTAAATATAAGAGATACATGTAACTTTTTGTTTACTGCGAATTTGTTCTCGTAAAGCTTGATAGTAAGAAGGGAAAGCTCTCACAATGAAATATAATGATCTTCCATACTTGAGAATTGATTGTAGCAGAATTCAGAGCTTTTCCGGGTTAATGATGTACTTGTGTGAGACAAGAATTTGATAATTGGATTGAGTTGATCCTCCTCTTGGAATAAAAATAAAATACGTCACTTCCTCTTCGAAAACAGAAAAAAAACTTCTTTGCAAAGGTCAAGTTGTATTTGTGCAGGAGGCTTAGTACACTGAGGACTCATGGCCAAGTCATGCTCAAAACTGAGAGTTGAAATGTGTTGAAGGCTGTGTTTGCATAATTGGTATAATTGATAATAAAACTTCTTAATATTTGGCACACATAATCTTAAATAATACAAATAACAAGCATAATATTCAAATTGCAACAATATTTCTCTAAATGTTTGTATTTGAGTTCAAAATTTCGAAAATCAAAAACGAAAGAAACTTAAGAGTAAAACAGATACAAGAAGTATTATAGCGTTCAAGTAAACAAATCATTTTGTTTAGGCTCCCTGACGTTATATTTGGCTTCAAATGTATATAGTCAAATGTAAATATGTATAAGTAATGAAACATGTCGCACGAGCACAAATTCATACTTAAAGAGTTATCTGTGTTTAACTGTATTATTTCCCTTCAAAAGAGAAATGGAGTGATAAAAGAGTTAAATTATGGATAGAATAGTACCATATGCACACTATTTTAATATCAAATTCATTGTTGCTTTGGCAAAGCGCCAATATTTAACCTTTCCATACTCTATTGCATTGCTTTGACAGGGGTTCTAGTAAAATCACGTGATCACGGGACTAGCACATGCGCTTTTTGATATTGTATTGCACAATCTTAAACTCGAGGGGGAGTTCCAATATAAAGGTAGGTACGGATATGCGGCCCAAAGGGGTCTGTTTTTCAGGTTAAGAATATATGATTAGGTTGAGAAATATCAGAAGAAATACATCAATTTGTCTGAATTTCCACTTATGGCATTATAAGGTTGCAAAATTCAACATCCAAAATATAACCGCAAAAATAAATCTTCAGATAAGCAACATGACATTATCCATATTATATTTACACTTTACAAAACTATATACATAGCTTGCAAAATTTCAGAAAATGTATGAAAGGGTTTCCCTTTCCACCTTTGCCAAATATATGAATAATGTTATAATGCTTACATATTTATAAAATGTATTTTATATGTATCAACTTCGATTGGGTCGGGTTCATTGCCTCTCGTTCATATCGTTGTATATGGCGTATAGTACAGCGTCGAGTATGGTGTATTGCGTATGGGTTATTGTGAATGGGTCATAGTGTATGGCATATGGTTCATACACCATACACCATACACCGTTACACCATACACCATGAACCTAGTACTGTTTATGACATTGCGAACAAGATGCATTTTAAGAAAAAGTAAAATAAATGGCTGCCATTTCAAATATTGTCACCATGATACTATTCGATTTCATAGAAAATTCATTAAACGTAAATTTTGACGCTGCGAACAGGATGGAATCATGAAACTGGCTGATGGTGCAAGAGGAGGTATTGCTTGCAAAAGGAAATCTAGTTTTTTCTTCTTTTTTTTTTGCTTGCTTTTTTTTCTCAACAGTACTAGAATAATACTGTGAACTCAAAAATAAATTAGACTTATTTTCTGCAATTTATAGATAAACATTTGCACAGAGATAGACGTATCAGAAAAGTTGACTAGTAAGAAATTTTGTTGACATCAACACCCTTCAAAAGGAGTGTCGTGATGATGTTTGACTCAGATGCTAAAACTAGAGTACTTAAAGACTGTAGAATGAAGGATTCAATGGGGCTCTATATCATTGCTGGAGAAACTGATTTACTATTTGACGTTGAGGGGTGGGCAGGTCCGTGAGGCTACAATAGATCTTTAGATTGACCAGACATGCACGTGGAAACCAGCAAGACGATATATCACCAGACCAGATTGTACAGCCATTGTTTTGTATACCAAAGGTAACAACATTGTATTCACGCCCTTAATAGCTAAACAAAAGATTTGCATGAGTTGTTTTCACCTAGACAAATATGGAATCATACAAAACGGCAAGACTTTGTTTTATCTTATGTCTATTTGTAGGCATGCAGTTTTACACCATTTTCAGCAGTATTTCAGCTGTATCGTGGCTGTCAATTTTAGTGGTAGAACCGCAGTAAACATCCATTGACATCCATTATCACGTACGCTGTAAGTAAAATGCACCTTTATAGCCCTTTTCATAAAGTGTTATTATCTTTTCCTGGATTGGAACTCTCCCATTAAATAGAGATACAAACACTCTTCGCTTCCGGTTATCACTCGTACGGTTAGCTAACAACACACAACTTAAAACATGAATACATTTTTATTCTAACAAAATTTGTGCAGGGTGAAAGTAAACAATGACCAGTTATATTAATATGAACAGTGTCATGAATTGTGTTCAGGATGAGCAACACTTGCCGTGTTGATTGATAACTGAATAATTTTTTCACTGTATTTAAATTCCGAACCGAACAGCGGACCACTTGATTTTTTTTAAACGGCTTATAGTGGTCTACAAGTCGAGGCCAGAAATTCATAATTTGGAGGTGATATCCTACAGTGACTGAACAGGTTAACCCGAGTTCTTATGAAATTCTTTCATATGCAAAGAACACATTTGTTATACCAAATATATTTAGAAGTATTTCAATTGAAATTTCATATGTAAGAAGGCTTGATATCATAGTCAACGGAAATTATGTCCCAAGCTAGCTGTCAGTAACTGCGAGCATTTTTCCGGGCAGTACCTTCTTTATTGTCTTCATGTTTTATGTACTCATGTATTCTTGATAATGTGGACTTTTTTCTATTTTGATTTTTACTGTGAGTCTTTGTGTATTTATTTTTCAGCCATTCACCACACATTAGGGGAAGGTTTGGATCTAAGAAATCGAGTTTAACCCCACCACAGTTTTTGTGCTTGTCCCAAGTCAGGAATATGTTGGTCATTGGCTTGTCCCTGTCTTCTTATAAAATTTTAGTTTCTTGATATTTGGGTTATTGGATGTGGTTTGTTTCCAATAATCTATTCACTTTTTTTTACCTTTTTGGGGCCATTTTGGGCTTGCTATATGGTGTGAGGTTTCTAATTGTGTTGAAGACCGTACGGTTTTGGGTCGTTTTAACCTGGATATGGGATGTTGTCTCCTTGACATTTATTCTTTTTCCTTTCTTTTTCATATTATAGTAGCTAATTATTTGATTCTTATGAAAGAATTGATCATGACTTGGAAGCTTAAGGAAATTTTATAGAATTGGAAAAAAAATATTTTTGCAACCAAATTATTTCATTTAAAGGTATTCAATTTGTATGGTTGCTAGGTTATACAACATGTAATTCCTATCATAAATTTTGAATCGAATCTAATTATCTCTATATATAGAAAATAAAAGGTTTGGCATCGCAAAATATCCCCTTCATGGACCTCAAAGTTTAACACAGAAAAGCATTTGTACATATTTCGTCGTTCATAGAGATCGACCAGTGTTGGAGAAAGACATATTTTTATTAATTGATATGCAACTTTCTTCAAATTATCATGCTTTTATTTTGCATTTTTATGGATTGTTGTAATTAAGATTCAAAGAAATGTCTTCAAACAAGTTTGTCAATTTTTCAAAACGCCCCACTACAATGTCACGTAGTCAGCATTTCATAACACCTCTGCTTGACCTACATTCCAAGGCACAATATACATTTTTAGGATGCGTGTTTTTCAGTGTTAGAAAAACGCACGTTTTGAAATAAGGGTTATAAACCATGTACAGAATGTGAAATAAGGATTATAAACCTTGTATAGAATGCATAGTTACTTTGTGCATCTGAATGTTTGCACTCGGAGATGTCCTTGGTACTGGATTTGGCTGTCTATTTCGATATTTATGAAAATGGGTACTTCTTTTTCGACTATTTTTTTATTATGGCTTTCCATACTATTAGATTTTTATGCTACTGATGAGAGTTTAATCTTGAAACACGTGTACAGCATAACAACATTTACTGTTTTTATGCAACTTTGGTGTTTTTGTATTTATCCTTTTATGGGATAAATCAGATTAACGTAGTGAGTGAATTGTTAAAACAAAGAAATAAAACTAGATTTGCTATTGCAAGCAATAAATTCATTTATCCGTTCAAATACCAGTTCAAAAAATGTTTTTGCGGTTTTGTATTTGCATCCTCTGTTTTAGAAAAAGATAAAAAGATATACGCTTTTTGTTACTCTTTTGTTGAGTCATTATTATTTATGGTTAGAATACAGCCACCTGCTTGAGTTAAAAAAGCATGATTGTGTCTTTTTTTATTTTGCTGTATTTGAAACGAATATAAAGCTTACATATTTATAAAATGTATTTTATATGTATCAACTTCGATTTGGCCAGGTCTATTGTCTCTCGGTCATATCGTTGTATATGGTGTATGGTACAGCGTCGAGTATGGTACGTACCGGTGTATTGTGTATGGGTTACGCTGAATGGTTCATAGTGTATGGTGTATGGTGTATGGCTTATTGTGAATGGTTCATAGTGTACGGTATGTTGTTTATGTTGCAACACCATACACCATGAACCTAGTACTGTTTATGACATTGCGAACAAGATGCATTTTAAGAAAAAGTAAAAAAAAATGGCTGCCATTTCAAATATGGCCACCATGATACTATTCGATTTCATAGATAATTAATTAAACGTAGATTTTGACGCTGTGAACAAGATTGAATGATGAAACTGGCTGATGGTGGAAAAGCAGATATTTTTTTTCCAACAATACTAGAGTAATATTGTGAGCTCAACAATAAATTAGACTTATTATCTGCAATTTATCACTCAGTCATGCAACAATAATGGATACTGATGTGTTTTACATGCATCGGTGTAGTTGTAAAAATATTGTATGCTCAATGCATGCGAAAATGATAAAAATAACAACCCTAACCTGTATATCAAACTATTTTTAAGTTTGGGACCCGTCAAGAACACATGGAAACTATGTCATTCCTAATATTCATATCAAGCACCACATTAGAAAGTCACACTGTCAAAATTCAAAAGTACATGTTTTTTTACCCAGATAGTAAAAATTGTTCTCCTTGAATACCATGTTTTGCAAGTGTTCCCCAATAATACCTGTCGTGGTTGAAAATATACCCTTGAAGAAATATATAACCCTTATATAATGCATGAAGTTTTAGTAGTAAACAGTATAAAAGGGCAATGAATATTGAATAACAAGAAATATAATCAAAATTATGAAGGTCAATTGAGAAAAAAACGTCTTAATCTAGCAGCAATAAATGAGGTGTGAATGAGCTATAAAATGTAGACTCCTTGAGCTGGAGATTTAGGACTGTTACTACTCGAAATGTTCATAACTTGAGAGTCAAAATCATCAAGCTTGTCATAATTTTTGGATTTGAAGTGTCCCGAGTTGTCAATAAAAGGTAATTCTCAGTAATAAAATGAAAATACAAAGGTAATTTATTTCACATTCCCAATGCATGAAAATACATTTTAAACGAATTAATATTTCCGAGAGATAAAGATTTATCTTTAATCCAAGTATATGTTTTGATAATACATTGGCGAGCATAAAATGCATGTACCGTGTCCTACCTCCAACCTCGTGTGAGACAAAACAATCTTGGACCACGAAATAAAGACATTCCCAATGGCAAGGTTATACTTGTTGGTAAACATCACATCGCCTTTGCTATTTATAGGTTTCATTATGAGTGAGGCTTGTAAATCACTTGTTATCAAATCGAGCTTTTTAATTACACAATAATTATTAACGAGCTTCAGCGAGTTAATTATTATTTGTAATTAAATAGCGAGATTTGATAACAAGCAATATACAAGCCCCTCGAGTTATTAAACCTATTTCTCTTATGATAAATTCATCTGTAAACCATTCTGTCGTGTTCTCCCAATTATGTTAAGGTGGGAGAATTTATTTTTTTTTGTTGTTGAGTTTATGAATACATTGAAGATTGATTTTGTACTTTAAACTTATCCTTATAATGAATGTAAAGTCTAACAATAAATTTTCCCCGTACATAAAGTAGAAACTATAAACAACGATAAGTGTTGTAGATGTAGGAACTATGTTGCATTATACGCACATGTACACAACAATCAATAGCAATGACAAGTACATGATTCCTCGCTGGTGACAAACCTGGACAAAAGCTCGGTTGAATTGTAGTTACAGTTTGTAACAACATTATTACTTTACAGTTATAAAATAAAAAAAAATTCTGCTTGTCAGTTGAGTGAAAATGATACGAATGATTTGTAATCAAATGTATGTGTAAATTTCTCTGTCTCTGTGGTAACTGATTCTGATGTCAATTTCTACGCGTCAATGATCCCAATACACATTACATTATAACATCAACACAGAACACAGGAAGGAAACTTATTTTTAGCAATAAAATAATATATTTCAATTGGCCAAAATATATTCAACTGTTTTGGGAAAATGAATTGACACGAAGCTCATTTTTTTTTCATTTCTTCTTTCCAATGTAATAAAAAAAATAATGCAGACGACATAATGCAATGAGCACGGAATTGCCATGACGTTGGATTGACCTAATGAGTGACCTCTAACACAACCAATGAAAATACGGCTGAAAAGTTATCTAATTGTATGAAAGGCCAATGAAATGATAGCATAAAAGTTATCACTAAGTGATACGAAAAATTATCTTATCGTGTAAGAAATAAATATTGCTGCCACATCATAAGAGAATAAGATTAAGAACAACATAGAAAGAACTTGTAATCCACCATGATCAATTTAAGCTGTGGACTTGCCACAATGGGTAATACGGGACTTTCGAGATAGGAACTCTCGTGTAATTGAAGGCGGAAAGGATCTCCTCAAATACCAGTGAGACGGAGTGACTGGATTCTTAATCTATCGAAATAAATATAAACCACATTAAAACAAAATTTTTATGAAATTGAAGTATACACTTTTAATTGTTCTTACATGACAAGTCCTTAATTAAATTCTAATTGACGAAAATAATTAACCTGAAGCGCTGCAACAGATTGAATATAAAACACACTTAGCTCAACAGTGTAGATAAATTTGTGATTCTCTCTCAAATTATTGATGTGTTGATTTTTTTTTCGTATAGTACAAGAAATTTATTCCGATTTGAAGACGACTCAGAAGTCCCGTATTATATGAAGCATAATATCCTGCAAAAGTAACCAATAGTACAAACAGAGGAGATTTATTATGAAAAGATCGAGAACGAATGGCTGCAACACCTCACTAATTTACTTAAATGATACTCATCGTTGAAGAAAAATCCACATTTGATACTGAAGAAGGAGAGTTGGACCAGACTATAGGTTTGTTTAGTTATCTAGTTCTTACAGTATGGAAAACATCCCTTCATCATACAATATAGGAATCAGTACTAGTCACTTGGAAAATGCTGGTATTGCTAGCCTTCAAGTGACTGAATTTGATTTTTTTAGTTTTGAATTGCTAATGAAAATGTGCAATCAGAATAGCATATTTGAATTTTGGATGAGTCGACAATTTTGACAATCGATGAAACTTTTATCGGATTTGGATAATAATTATTACTAAGTACAGGTAACGAACAAACAGACTATAATAGATAAACATTTGTACCGAGATACACGTATCAGAAAAGGTCACTAGTGAGATAATTTGCTTCAAAAGAATGGGGGGAGTGTCGTGATGATGCTAAAACCCGAGTACTTAATGACTGTAGAATGAAGGATTCAATGCAGCTTTGCTCTTTACTCGAGAAACTAAATTACTATTTGACGTTTAGGGGTGGGCAGGTCCGTGAGGATACAATATATCTTTAGATTGACCAGGCATGCATGTGGAAACAAGCATGAAGATATATCTTCAGACCAGATTGTACAGCCATTTTTTTGCACACCAAAGGTAACAACATTGTATTTACGCCCTTAATAGCAAAACAAGACATATGCATGAATATGTTTTCACCTAGACAAATATGGAAACATACAAAATAGCAAGACTATGTTTCATCTTATGTCTGTTTGTTTGAATGCAGTTTTACATCATTTTCAGCCTTATAGCCCTTTTCATAAAGTATTATGTTTTCCTATTGAATAGTATCTTCGCTAGCGAAGGATTACGATTCGCTCCGCTCATCTTCACCCTTGGCAGATCAAGCTGGATTTCTGTAGTCTCGAATCCACGTTTTTGATTGGTTGCAGTTAATTTTTGCTGCAGCCAATCAATTTGCTTACTTTCAGATTTTTAATATATATCGTAACAATAAAACTTAGAACATGGTGTTTAAAGATTTTTTTGTTTTGAAAAATTTCCAAGATTTTATAATCTTTCTTTACTTTTGAAGGGTTATTTCCTTGTAGTTAAATATATTGTGAATTGCTGTATTATTAGATGCATTAAATAATCTTTAACAAGTTAAGCTTTTTAAAAAAGCTTACCGGTTTATAGCCATCAATACATTTATTTGGCATACATATATGTAACAAAGAATTAAATATTTGTGAATGATTGTTTAATCTGGGATAAAATGTACTACACCCTGCTAAGCTCACCTCATTGTACTGTATTGTCTACATTGACAAATATATATACACACAATTAGTTTTACAAATCATACTGGCATCCCTAGGAGCAACGAATCCATACCTGTGTGTATGGATACATTTATAAATTTTAAAAGATGCTTTATATCAAAATATTAAATTTCAACCTGCTACACGATATTTTATGAAATATTCAAACAATCTTTGGTTTAAAGCTGCGACAAAACAGTTTCATTAGTGTTCATTAGTGTTCGGGCCGTAGATATATAATTATGCACATTTCCCAAACCCGGAAGCCCTCAGGATAGATAATAATACCAGAGAAATTCTGCTGATCGGATCAGATTCCGACCTTTTTAAAATACAGTTTGACGGATTCCTAAAGCTACCATGGCAACCGGGAATAAAGAAACAATTGCGTTTCCCTATACCAGTTGACTCCAATGTAGCTAGTTTGGGTATTTGTCGTCCCTTACTTGTCCACGGTTGTATTTCGCAAACTGATTACATTGAAGGCAATGACAATGTAAAAATATATGAGGCAATCAGTTCATAGTTAAATTCAAGTTTTTCCAATGTCTACTCGAATTTATATCGATGTGCAAATCAGCGGGATTACGGGGACGACGCACATCATTTAGCACCAGTATTACGCGGGAACTTCTGACCAATGAGCAAGCTTTGTTTTCGTTTCTGCAGACATGCTTGCAGCAAACCTTTCTAGTACTCGATTTCCATGGAAACCGGGAATTATTACAATAAATCATACTGAAACTCTTACTTCGAAGGGAGATAATTTGAAACTGATGTTTCACAAATTGTGGCTCAATCCGCCAAGGGTGAAGAGGAGAGGAGCGGATCGTAACCCTTGGCTAGCTAAGATGATTAAATAGAGGTACAAATACTCTTCGCTTCTGGTTATCACTCGTACAGTTAGTTAACAACACACATTTTAAAACATGAATACATTTTAATTCTAACAAAATTAGTGCACGGTCATAGTAAACAATGACCAGTTATCTTAATATGAACAGTGTTATGAATTGTGTTCAGGATGAACGAAACTTGCCGTGTTGATTGATAACCGGATAATTCTTTCATTTCATTTAAATGCCGAAACCGAACAGTGGGCCAATTGATTTTTTTAAAAGGCCTATAGTGGTCTACAAGTCGAGGCAAGAAATTCATAATTTGGAGGTGATATGCTACAGTGACTGAACAGGTTAACCCCAGTTCTAATTAAATTCTTTCATATGCAAAGAACACATTGTAGTAGCTAATTATTTGATTCTTATAAAAGGATTAAATCATGACCTGGAAGCTTAAAGAAATTTCATAGAATTGGAAAAATATCTTTGTAAATTGTTTCATTTAAAGGTATTCAATTTGTATGGTTGCTGGGTTATTATTCCTATCCTAAATTTTTAATTGAATCTTATTATCTCTATACATAGAAAATAAAAGGTTTGGCGTCGCAAAATATCCCCTCAGTGGACCTCAAAATTTAACACAGAGAGACATTTGAACATATTTCGTCGTTCATTCGTTCATAGAGATCGACAAGTGTTGGAGAGAGAAATATTTTCGTTAATTAATATGCAATTTTCTTCAAATTATTATGCTTTTATTTTGCATTTTTATGGATTGCTGCAATTTATATTCAAAGAAATGTTGACAAACCAGTTTACCATTTTTTCAGAACTCCCCACTACAATATGTCACATGGTCAGCATTTCATAACACTTCTGCTAGACCTTCATTCCAAGGCTCAATATACAATGTTAGGATGCGTGTTTTTTAGTGTAAGACAAACCTACTACACTATCAAGGGAGGAGATTATAGAAAATCACAACTCTGTTTTAGCATCCTTTGGCATCAAAGCGGATGATGATAACAATCAGCTCCCCTACATCTACTGGGTCCCTAAACTTCATAAGAACCCATACAAACAGAGATTTATTGCGGGGTCTTCCAGATGCACCACTAANCCACTTTCTAAGCTCCTTACTACTTTATTGACCGCAGTCAGAGATGGCCTGAAAAGTTACTGTGATAAAATCTACTCCACGAGCGGCGTCAATCAGATGTGGATTCTAAAAAATTCTAAAGATCTTCTCGAACAACTATCCTTTAGCAGTCTAACCCATTGCCACAGCATACAAACCTTTGATTTTTCTACTCTTTATACTACCCTGCCACACAATAAATTGAAAACAGTAATTTCGGATTTGATACATCAATGTTTCTGCACTAAAAACGGAGAACGCAGATATACTTATTTAGTAGTAGTAGGAAAAGACAAAACATATTTTGTAAAGAACCACACTGAGTCAAACAAGAAGTACACTGAGAATGACGTAATCAAGATGTTGGAATTTTTAATAGATAATATTTTTGTCGAATTTGGAGGCCGTGTTTTTCAACAGACAATCGGGATTCCCATGGGACCTAACTGCGCGCCACTTTTAGCTGATCTCTTCCTTTTTTCGTATGAGGTGAAGTTTTTACAAAGGCTTTCACAGAAAAAACAAAAACATTTAGCCCAGTCCTTTAATTTCAGCTTCCGCTACATAGACGATGTACTTTCTCTTAATAATCCAAAATTCAAGGAATATTTACACCAGATCTATCACAATGAGCTTGAAATTAAAGAGACTACCGATACGACTACTTCAGCTTCGTATTTAGATCTTTTAATTTACATTGACGAAAATGGACGTTTGAAATCTAAGCTGTATGACAAACGTGATGATTTTAACTTCCCAATTGAGAACTTTCCCTTTCTGAGCAGCAATATACCTACCTCTCCAGCATATGGAGTGTACATTTCACAGTTGATTCGTTACTGTCGGGCATGCAGTTTATACAGTGACTTTTTAGTTAGAGCAAAAACACTGTCGCAAAAGCTGCTTAGTCAGGGATTTGTTCAGCCTTTGTTACTTTCATCCCTTCAGAAATTCTATGGCCGTCACCATGACATCATTGACAGATATGACGTGACTGTGTCCCAAATGAAAACGGACATTTTCAGCTAGATTTCACGTCTTCACGGATTTGACATAATCGGATTCGACACAACCCTGGATTGACTCACTGATAGTGTGACGGGTGCCGCTAGCGGAGCAGGACATGCTTACCCTTCCGGAGCACCTGATGTTACTCCCGGTTTTCATGGGAGTTCACACTATGAGTGCCTTAGTTCTTAATGTTATCTTTTTATTTCCGTGCATTGTAGCTGTCTCACATCCTTTGTTTGTCTTTGTTTTTATCTGTTACCGTTTTTGCCATGTCTTTGGACTTCGATTTTTGTAGTCATCGCTTCCCTTGTTCCTTTGGTATTCTACTGCCGTTGTTTTTGAAATAAGGATTATAAACCATGTATAGAATGCATAATTACTTTGTGCATCTAAATGTTTGCACAAATAATACGAAATGGCTGTGGCACTTTACTCTCCCTGAAAAATGTGCTTGATTGGTTCCAAAAGTAGAACTGAAGACATATATTTTTTTTTTGCTCACCATGAAAATGGATTCGTAACCCGTGTTGTTATTTCATTGATACTGGAGCGCGATCCAACTCTACTCGCTATTTGCATGATTTGTCAGTTGTCTTAATTTTTCGTTTGAAAGTCTTATAATTTTCGGGTGCTTTATTTCCAGCATAACAAATTACTTTTGGATTCAATACTCTCCAGTGTTGCACATGATTCACGAACCATTTGATTTTCAGAGGGTCTGGGATTTTTTAGAAAAAAATCTGCCCCGATTTTTGCTCAAAATCTCTGACCTGCACCTGGGTTGAAATACCAAAACTCATGATAATTAGGGTATTCTGTAGACAAAGCAATCAAATATCGCAATAATTTATGTGAAAAGATAGGATAACTATGTCGCAACTTTTAGATAGGCAGTGCCTATATGTAGCAATCACATAAAATAGTTTCGCGATAATTTTTCATACCTTTTTAGGGGAGCTTTTGCAATCACTTTGCGTCGATCGTTCGTCCATTGTTAACTTTTTCATAAATCTTCTGAACATGACAAAATCTACCAACCCTGCGATTTTGAAGAAAATCTGGTAAGCCAATTTGGAGTTATTGCCCCTTTTCCGAAATTTTTCAATTTTTCTTAATCAAAGAAACTATAACAGATAGAGGTCAACTTTAATTGCAAAAATGTTAAAAATGTTCAGCATATCAAGATCTACCCACCTGGAAATTTTGAAGAAAATGTGTGTGTGAAAACAGATGTAGGAATTATTGTCGTTCATTGATAAATTTTTCGTATTTTATACATTTTGCCTTGTATTTCAAAAACGATTTGACATAGACGTTAAGATTTAATGGAAAAAATTTTTTTATGTCAAGGACTACATTTTATATTCATTATGAAAGCTGCCTGACGTGTACGTAACTCATCCAGGATGGTACTTAGTTTAGCATTAGATCCCCATGGGCGAACACTCTCCTTTGAAACTACTTGGCCAATTGGAACCATAATTGGTGACAAACGTCCATAGTTGCTCTCCTTTGAAGAATGTGTCTGGCAAGTCCACATCTATTCCAATATGGCCACCAGCGGTTCATAGTTTAACCCTAATCGAAAACATATTTAAATACTCTTTTCTCTAAAACTACTTCGCTATTTGGAATCAAACTTGGTCACAATAGACATTTAATGGTCTTTTGTAAAAACATATGTCTGACAAGTCTTCACCTCATCCAAGATGGCCGCTATCGGGAATATAGTTTAACATTAGCCCCCATGGGAAAACACGCTAAAAATCTCCATTGAAACTTCTTGGCAAATTGGAACCCAACTTGGTCACAACTACCAGTCGTTTGCTCTCTTTGGAAATTATGCCGGCAAGTCCAAGTCATATCTAGCCTAGAACATAGCGTGACATTAGAACAAAAGGGAAAGGGTAAGCATTCGAAGATCTTCTCATCTGAAGCCACAGACCAAATTACAACCAAACTTGGTCACAGTTGCTTGGGTTGTCACTTTTAAAAACAAATGTGTTCAGGATGTATGTGCCTAATCTGGGATGGCCCTAATAAGAAATTGGTTTATTAGTGGACCCTATTGGAAAACATATTCAAAGATGTTTTGCTCTGAAACTACTTTTCCTACTGGAACCAAGCCCCGTCATAATTGTCCTCTATTGACTCACTATCGAAAATGTGTCCAGCAAGTGCACATCAAATCACATTTGGCTGCCAATGGAAAAACACTTTAACATAGTACCCTATGGGAAATGGATTCAATGATTTTTTTTTACCTCTGAAACCACTAAACCAATTTAAACCAAATTAAGTTTCAAGGTCCTTGAGTAGTCCCCTTGAAAGTTTGTGAATTTTATGTTGGTACCTCATCCTCATGGGGAACATAGCTAAACACTGAAGCCTACCGGAAATACATTCAAAGATCTTCTCCTGAAACATTGGGCCATTTTAACATAAAAGTCTATTAAGATTCTAGAAAATGGGGCCCATTAACATAAGGTTACTTGGGCTGCAGTTTATGTCAGCCATGGACCGGGTGAGCTATAAAGGCTCTTGAGAGCCTCTAGTCAATAATGATATTTATCCCGACTTCAATTCATCTGGATAACAGAAATAGATTTCCATATCAGTTTTTGTAGCTTTTTTGTCGTGCTTTCCTAGCTGGAAAAAAATAATTTTCCGCAATTAATATACAAAAAATACCGAAGTTTCATAAAGAAAACAGTAAATTTAGTTATGCTGTACACATGTTTCAAGGAGTAACCTCTCATCAGCAGCATTACGAATTTAAGGTATTAAAGAAATCTATGTCAAGACGAGATGGATTTAGTCCTTTACAAATTACAACCAAACTTGGTCACAGTTGCTTGGGTTGTCTCTTTAAAAACAAATGTGTTCAGGATGTATATGCCTAATCCAGGATAGCCCTAATAAGAAATTAGTTTATTAGTGGACCCTATTGGAAAACATATTTAAAGATGTTTTGCTCTGAAACTACTTTTCCT
Source organism: Modiolus philippinarum (assembly GCA_002080025.1). Lineage (NCBI taxonomy): Eukaryota > Metazoa > Mollusca > Bivalvia > Mytilida > Modiolidae > Modiolus > Modiolus philippinarum. Next base: position 69,394 of record MJUU01018089.1, read on the forward strand.
ACTGGAACCAAGCCCCGTCATAATTGTCCTCTATTGACTCACTATGGAGAATGTATCCAGCAAGTGCTCATCAAATCACATTTGGCTGCCAATGGAAACACACTTTAACATTACGAGGGAAAATTTCACATATCCTTATTTTGTCATGTTTTTCTGGATTTATGATTTTTGGTTGTTCCTTTGGTATTCATTTGGAAATTTGTTTAGGACATTATTTAATATAAAAACAGCATTTTTTTATGAAAAATCATTCATTTAACCTAGAAAAGGGATTAATAACCATTCGACGACCATAAATACAAAGTAATGACTCAAGGTCTTTTTACTGTTTAAGTTAATAAAGTGTTATAAAAATTAATCAGGTGCCCTGAAAGTTACAAAAGTGCCCTGAAAATTTACTAAGTGCCCTGAAAGATGACAAAGTGCCCGAATTTTAAGTCAAAGCTTCCTTAAGTTTACTCCAAAACACTGTGTCTCCGTATTCATCATCTGGATATTCAATGTACGATTGGGACTGTACCAATTCAAGCACGATCAAAGGTAAATCGCTTGTGGGAATGTTTTCTAGGAAAACTAAATATAGTATATTTTCCTTGTTTCTTGAATAGATACTTTCCACTCTTGCCATATTATACTCAAACATACACCAGTAAGAATTTAAATAGTTCTTTGACATTACGACAACCATTTTACGACTTTTATGAATGGCGGATGTTATGTTTTCGGCAATGTCGTTTCCTGGTAGAAAATCTCTTTTGTGTAGACACACCTTTAGTCCAGCTTCATCCTCTAAGTGATGCAACATTTTATTGTGAACAAAGAATCGGTCTTTTTCTTCGTACGAAATAAACACGTCATATTCGTAAATGTGTACGTCTGTACGAAGAACGGTACGTTGGTTTTCTCTATATTAGCTTTTTGCTATGTAATATATATACCTCAGTCTCCATCGATTTCGGTAAACAATCCCTGATAAAACAACCGATACAAACACTACCAATACGGCCGCTGTTCCGATTATCAAAGAAATATATGAAGAACATTGTTTTTTCAACATCTGATACACACGATCTGGATTTTTCAATGGGATTTTTTCACCCGTTTGTGTTTTACATGTGTAAGTAGAAAGTTTATTCAATCGACCTTTAACGGAAGTCAACCATTTAATGAAATCTATAGTATTACAGGTACATTCGAATGGATTCCCACTTAAATCGATTGTCAAACCAGATAGAGAGGTCAATTGTGTTCTGGCTGTTGTTGTCAAAAACGAAAATCTATTATTAGAAAGATCTAGATATGAAAGTTGTGTCATACTGCTTATTTGAAAATCCACATCGTCCAGCATATTTCCTCCTATTAATAATCGTTTCAACTTCTTTTGATATTTGAAGAGATTACGACTTAAATATGGAATTCTGTTATATGCAATATTTAATTCTTCGAGTTTTTCTACATGTCGGAACGTTTCACCATTGACATCATCTGGAAGGACTAAACCCAACAGGTTATTTTGCATGCTTAAATACTTCAATTTAGGAAAGCCCTTTAGAAACACTTTCGAGATATTAGTGCATAAATTATCGGACAAAAGTAAAACCTGCAGATTTTTAAGATACAATATTGGGCCATACAATCTAGAAAACATATTTGAACTAGCATCGACATACTGTAAATTATTCATACCAACAGTAACACGTGGTATTTCGGAACGAACAAATGAGTGCCTAAAACTTACAGTCGTTAAATTTTGCGGAAAACTAAAGTTTATATCAATACGACGTAACCAAAAATTATCATTTAACTCTTTGTTTTCATCGTATCTATGTACCGAGTTCTTACTACTCACGGGTAAACATGTGTCCTCTGGATCCGGAAATGCTGGATTGTGCATCGTGAATAGTTCGGACACATTCAGGAAATGTATCGACAGAGAAGCAGTTTCCAAAAGGTAAGGTCCAAATGAAAAATGGTTATCAGACAAAGATAAGTTACGTAAAGTTTTAGGCATCATTCTTATAGCCCCTGTTTCTACTAGTTGTATTCTATTGCTGTCTAGATATAACTCCCTCAAATTGGTATCTGCTAATGCTATAAGATTTGATTTCATTATCATTGTATTCAGTTCAAATGTTTTGTGAACTTTATTAATCTTGAGAATTTTTATTGATATATATGGCAAGTCGTTTGTAATGTTTTCTACACCGGTAAACTTAAGACAGTAGTTGAACGAAGCATCCAGATATGACAAGTTTCTCAGTATACTAAATGTTCCTTTATAGACTAGGTTTATTTGACAAGATGATATATCCAGATATTCCAAACTTGGAAAAAATCTGAAGGTATTGTTAGTAACTATATTCATCTTGCATTTGCCAGTCAATCCAGATATGTCCAATGTTTTCAGTCTTGGGAGTTCTTCGTTAATGAAGAGTATTGTATTGTTTGGAGCATCCATTTTTAACTCTTGCAGAGAAAGAGGTAAACTCAAAGATTTCCATGAATCTTTCAACTTGTTATTTTTCAGGTTCAAACTTTTAAGATTGAGAAGATTTTTAAATGAACTGATATATACACTGCTGAGCATGTTGTTGTCAAGCATGAGGAAATTCAAATCAATTAATCCTTCAAATTTACCAGATGTCAGTTGATTTATGTTGTTATGTGAGAGAATTAATTTCCGTAAAACTGAATTGTTTATGAAATGTAAGTCCGGGATTAGTTCAATCGTATTATTACTTAAGTCCAGTATTATAACATTGTTTGGAATTGTTGGAATATGTTTCAAATTTAAGGCTGAACAATCTGCAGTTAATTGATTTGTATTAAGGATATGGTAACACCAGCATCGGTGTTCAAATGAGCACAGGATCTTGTTGGCAGAGCTAAACTCCAGGCAAAATAATATCACCATATACACGACCGGAACATAAAAACACATCATAATTTTATACTGAAAGGAAAAACAACTGTGCATTATATAGACCTTGCGGAAAGCGATAGGCGAATATTGAAATGCAATTTTCTCAATAGTCTTGACTGCAAAATTTTATTCCTCATATTTTACTCATTATCTTGTAATATTTTTGATGCATGCAAACTGATTTCTTCTCAGTTTGATCGTTCAACAGTGATGTATAACATGCCAAGCCCTAAATGGTCGCCCTTCTCAAAATTATATCTGGGTTTGCCTGCTGAGTACATATATGGATTTTTTGTAAATCACTAGAAACAAAATTATTTTGATATACGAAATTACTCTTTTGACATGAAAAAATTCACAGATGTGTAAAGTAAATGTAAGACAAGCATGTAGAATGTGAAATGACAGTATGTGATACTAATGACACATACAGTGTCAAAATACTGCAGTACGACTGATACTAGTTCGTCAACACTATTACTATTTCAGAATCTCTTATGCTTAAAAAATTATAAATAAAAAAAAAAGATTTTAAATGTTGTAAGAATATAAATAGACTATATATATTGTGGTTTTCATTAAACCGTATTGGTTATGGTTCTTTATCAGGGGTTATTGGTATAATTTGTATGAGTTTTCTTTGATCTCGCGAGGCAAATATTTTCAGTACTTTCTACTTGCCGTATTGGCAAAAAGTATCTTAGACCACGCCTACTTTGTCAATCAGTGCATCAGTGTAAACAAAGAAATATACATCTATAAAAACCGTTCTTTTACTAATCAATGGTCAATTTCCCGATTTCTTGAAAATTGATTATGTGTTCTATCAAATGATTTAATTAATTATCGATAAAAAGAATAATAAAAGTTTTGTTTCTGATACTTCAAATATTGTCTCCAATAATAGACTCGCCCACAAATATTGTCTCCAATAATAGACTCGCCCACAAATATTGTCTCCAATAATAGACTCACACATAAATATTGTCTCCAATAATAGACTCACACATAAATGGGCTCATACAATATTTTTCGTATGTAAGCAAAACTTCCATTATTCTATATATCTTTTTGTTTTGGCTTACTTGTTATGTACTAAAGAGACATTCGTTGTCGACATGGTCATCTGCTGAAGCTAATTTATCCTCGATCTTTAATTATTTGTTACCATGGGATTGATGTCTCTGCTGGTGGGTTGTTAGACCCTAGGATGTTCAGATGTTTCAGTAACTTGCTGCTGGCCCGAAAGTAATTTTATTTTGAAAGTCATAATATCTAAAACTAATACATTTTGTTGGACTCTATAAAGAATCTCCCTAGCGCAAAGCTCTTTCCTCGCTTCATTTAGAACATATAGGTTATATGTGCTCTGTCAAGTTTTATACATCTTTCGGGTTTTAGTCTTGCAATGGTTCTAATTTGAACTGTACTGAAGAGAAAAGAATTGTCCAAATGGCCATCAACAGACCTAATTGATATTAACATCGGAATTAGGTTACTCATTTGCTTTAGCATTTTAGATTTTTGTTTTAAACAAAATAGTATTACCAAATAACTAACCTTAGTATCGACTTATTGTCCTAGATAATGTGGAAATAAATGAAGGGAAAAATGCAGACCAACCTATAATATATATATATATATGAATCAGACGTTAGATTTGTTGTCCTTATTTATACGGTTTTGTGGTTTCCCTTTTGGGATTTCCTAAGAGTTTTCTCCTCGCCCAATTTTAAGAAGGAAGTTCCCGTTAAATTATATGCTTATATTTTCATTATGGCAGATTTATAGCACTTTGGACAAGTAGTGAAAACCACTTTCATTTAAATTGATGCAGTAAATAATGTTTGTGACACTACGTTTTCCGACGCTTTTGTTATCTCAAAATTTAAATTTAATTATTTTCATGTTTATAAATGTTTATAAAGATTTTTTTAACTGAAACTCGGTAAAAAGTTTTGTTGATTAATTTAAAACTTCTATAGCCTTGTTTAGCATGCTAAAATTTCCATTCTCCACATCATAAACATGCCAAATATTAATTTACAAATGAACTTTATTTCAGGCAACTTTTTTAAAGTTCTAAATGAAAAAAAAGAGACAACAGGANACACCTACAATGGCTGAAAATTATAATTACATGCCACAATCTGCTAGGGAACTACACAGAAAAAACACAAATAAGACAAAAGACAAACGTAAACAACGTTAGGAACTCGGGACAGCCAGACTTGATACCGGCACTAGCAAAACAAACGGTAGGATTAAACCGGTTTATGGGTACCCAACCATCCCTTTATCTGTCCCGTTTCCCTATAGTTTGGTAAACATACGAATAAAACCCAATACAGGTAGACTACTAACTCCATGACCACAATCTTGAAAGGAGAGAATATGACAATACGTAATTTTGAAAGATTGGTCAAGGGGTGCTCGCCGTTAATCTGTCGGGTACCTTAAAGAGCCTAGCCTGCTGGTAAAACATTGTCGCACTAGGGAAGAAAAATCAAACTCAAAACTTCCCACAGAATTTGGTCCAGTATCATCATATATTTCAGAACACATAAGCAGTATCAGTGAGAGCCCAGTATGTATGTAAAATTTGAAGGTCACTAGATCTCATGCAAAATGTTAATTTAGTTTATTTCATACATCTTTTTAAACTTCTATAGCCTTGGTAAGAATGCTAAAATTTCCATTCTACACAAAACAACCATGCAAAATATTAATTTACTTTATTTCATACATCTTTTTTAAACTTCTGTAGGCTTGTCAAGTATGCTAAAATTTCCATTCTACACAAAACAACCATGCAAAATGTTAATTTAGTTTATTTCATACATCTTTTTTAAACTTCTGTAGGCTTGTCAAGTATGCTAAAATTTCCATTCTACACAAAACAACCATGCAAAATGTTAATTTAGTTTATTTCATACATCTTTTTAAACTTCTACAACCTTGTCAAGTATGCTAAAATTTCCATTCTACACAAAACAACCAAGCAAAATATTAATTTAGTTTATTTCACATTTATTTCACATCAGAATGAGACATAAAGAATAAATTAGGGACATAAATAGTCGAAATAGCCGTCTACAGAACAAATAACTAAATACCGAAGTTACTGTGACAATGATACTTCCTTTAGATTATACTGGTTAATTAATCAGCTTTTGTACATTATTTAGGTATTGCTTTTCCAAACGTTATGATTTGATCCTCGAAATGACCATTTATATAATTTAACTTTACAGTAACCTCGGTAGTATGTCACTTAACATAAAACCTGAGCTTGTCGAAATACCCAACAACACATGATGTCGTTTAAAGTAATTTTTAAGTCCGATTTTTTTTTATTTCTTATCTTGCTTGACTTATTGTGCTTTGTGTTTGTCTATATGTTTTGTGCTTGTCTACATGTTTTGTGTTTGTCTACATGTTTTGTGTTTGTTTATATGTTTTGTGTTTGTTTATGATTGTCAATAAGTTGTATCTGTACACTCGCTTTGGACACTAAGTGTTTTTGTCGGAAAACGGATGAGTGATTAAAAGAGCGCTTCGCCAGTTAATTTTATGTTTGCTAATCCCGCATACATGGGGATGTGGCATTCTTCGACAATACAAATACAAAAAGTTATATAATAAACAGTAGATTTTGTTATGCTGTACACGTGTTTCAAGGAGTAACCTTTCATCAGCAACATTATTATCAAATAATATGGAAAGAGATAATAAAAAATAGTTGGAAAACAAGTACTCACTTAGCATGAAGTCTACTCAAACTGCTGATAGGGACCTTTTTGAACTTACCATGATGTATGAGCAAAACTCATTATCAAAGGTCTCATGTGGACCAACAATGAAAGCGTTGTTCTATTACTTGGTTCTACCATTTACCTGTAAAGAGTCTGTATATATATATTGGACTCCTACGATAGACCGTTATATATATATATCAATTAACATAAAAATCACAATTTTTATGCACGAATAGTAATGTTGTTGTTCTAAACACGTACTAATAATTTCCTACCTTAAAGATTATCCCAAATATCCCTTTTTTGAATTCTTGGACAACACTTTTAATAAGGTTTTTAACCTACACAAAAACAAAGGAAAATTGCATTTCCTTACATTCCCTCAGTTTTACTCCATATTTACATAGTAAGCATTAAATGGGGTAGTAACAAAATTACCGTACCCATGTTGTGTCTGTCTTTTTCCCCTTTTTTGTTTCTGGTGTTGCCATTGTCCTTGGATTGTTCGCTTTTGGATTGACGGTTCGGTTCTCACTTACTTTACCAATAGAGTTGTCAATGAGACAAGAAGAGAAATCATGAGGAAACCACCGAAAAAAATTGTCCATCGCAATGGCCCTGATTTGGTACATGCATTTCAAAAGAAATGGTGGGTTCAGGGTTAAACTGGTTTTATGGATGCCAAACCTACCTTACCATTGCGCATTGCGGCAGTGTCCGGAATCAACTAAACAGCAACTGCTTTTGACAGGTCGTAAGTCAGTGAAATGTTCATCCCTGTAATACGTAAAATGATGTGAAAGATCTTTTGGTTGGTTGATTGGTAATGTCATTCTCAAACCCTAAGACAAAACGAAATGAAATCCATGGTACATGTTACTTCTATAACCTCAAACAAGACCAAGCAGAAAATTTGAAAAACAAATATTTAGCTATTTGTACACAGAGATCTCAACGGAAATTATGTATCACAAACATCATCGACAAAAATTAAAAACTGGTCGGGTTTTTTTCAGTTCAATTCATGAAAAAAGTGTCCTTTTCAGACTTAAGTGTTCTTAAGATCAAGTCTTAGTAATTTACGATGTCTTACTAATTCTGATTTTTAGCATGGTAACTGAGGTTGTTGAGATACACTGGATTACAAGGGAAAAACAGATACATTTTTTCTCGATTAAAGGCAATGAATTGATATGAAGTAAATGCACATGTCACAAAACTCTACAAATACATGGTAAAACCAAGCAATGGAACAACGCTTAAATTGTTGTTTTGAAATTAACCAACTTTACCAAATGTGAGAAAGGGGTTATTTGGCAGCTGCGAAAAGTATATTTTAAAATAGTCATATTTCTTAGCATCAATATACATACCTCTCCAGCTCTTAGAGTGTACATTTTACAGTTGATTCTTTATTGTCGAGCTTGAAGTTTATATAGTGATTTTTTTTCAATGGAGCAAAAACACTGTTCCAAAAGCTTTTGCGTCAGGGATTTGTCCAGAATTTGTTAATGTCGTCTCTCAAGAAATTGTAAGGCCGTCATCATAACACCAATGAAAGATATGACGTGTTTGAAATATCAAATTCCCGATTCATGACAAAAACAGAAAAAAAATCATTTTTTGTTATGAGCACCTTAGCTTCGAGGGTTTCAGCAACCAAGATGCTGACCTAAAAACCGATTTTATTTGGTAATTTACAATATCTAAAATTTACAAAATTTGGATAAAACTGGGGAATATCTTGCTCTTGCATAGCTCTGACCTTGACCGATTTTAGTTCTTCATTTAGATAATTTGAATATTTGTTCTCTATCAGATGGTCTGAAAAAACACAAGTTGTCGAAATGGCCACATGCAAAAACAAAATTTACAGTAACTTCAGAATTGTGATTTACTACCACCGGGTCGATGCCTCCGCTGATGGATGTTAGTCCCCAAGGGTATTCACCAACTGAGTAGTCAGTACTGCGTTGCTTACCCGTAAACTGACTTTATTTTGAAAATTTTAGAAAATTTTGCTAAAAACTATAGCTGTATCCTTAGCTTATGTACACTTTTCATTTAAATCTTTATTATTATTTGTTCGCTATTAAATATTGTGTTCGAAATGGTTTTTATTACACAATTACATTTATTATTTCAAAATTTTTAGGTCTGTTGTCATTTTATGAACTCTTAGTGTAAGATCGCGGCACGGGTTATTGCGCATCCGGTAATACTGCGCACCGTCATTTTCGCTATGCTATGGTTCTTAATTAAGTAAATGGTAGCAAATGACACTGACCTGTTAACGAGGCAAATTGACAGGTTGACTTGAAAACTTAAAATTCTTCCGTGTGTTAGGTCACATTGCATTGACTGGTATTTTCTCGAATCACGGCTAAGAATATGTTAACCTACTTATTAGAATTGACAATAAATTGAATTAGAATTAAAAGTGAGTATTGATTTTGATTATTTTGTGGCATAATAACATATCTGATGGATACCAAAAGTTCATTCCGAAAACATTCGTTTTCTCCCCGTTCTGACCTATTTTCTATTACATGTGCAGTATCACCTGACATCAGACAGGTTGTTTACATCACGGGGTCAATGTGTTTTCATCTAAATTAAAGTGCAACTAAGATAACGTTTCAATAATTGAATAGATTGAATGGAAATATTGATATATGAACTATATTTCGACACCAAAGTTTTGGTGTTTAGAAATATTTACTTCAGTCAAATCCTTGTTAAATCTTTAGTTGCTCAGTAACACCGGCCAGCTCTGTATAATATGTACCAAGAGAGGAATATTAATAACGTTTCATAATTTGTGTCTAATCCCATTTGCTTTATTGCAAATATTGAATCTTGGAGAATCGGTATAACACCTCCGTCGCTTATTTGATCAATTGTTGACTGTTGAATACTTAATATGAAATCAAGAGAGAAAACCCCTATTAACCCGTTAGTGCAATAATTAAATGCTGCTGTTGGTTATGTTTGCACATTTACAATGGTGGTTGGTAAGAAGAGCATTTTGAGCCCATTTCTTCCTTTTCAACAGTGACATAGGGGATGGACAAATTAAATAGGATGTAGGAGAAGAATTGAAAAATTGTATGGTGCCGGAGGTTAAAACAAATTTTGAGCTATAATCAGAAAGTGCAATAGAACAATACGCACAAGATTTCATAACCATTTCTTTGCACTTTTTATTTAAAAGCCAGTCAAAACACAAGGAATACGTTATAAAATATCTTTAAGTATGTGGGAAGACAATGACATACCAAACAATGATCTAACCTATCTGGAATAGCAGTGAACAATTCAGCTCGATTGTAGTCTTACTTGGTATGGTTACCTTTTCTATACTGGACGACATTTCATATTCTTTGTGTACATTAAACATGTTCAAGGAATAACTTATCGAGTATTACCCAGTGTGTGTTAAAGTTATTGATATTCTGATGATCCTTACGATACTGTGTAATTGTATGCCCTTCATTTGTGGTAAGATACTGCTGCTAGTATCCGTCGTTAGAACAGGAATAATGTTTTGCATCTTTATTTTTCAAGGATTTACATACATTCAAAGCATCAATGCCAATTATTAAACTACAGACAAGTATTAAAATAGTAGCACCAACATAACCAATACTAATAGCACTGGTTCTATAGTCCGAAGCACTTATCAGTTTTCTTCTATTTTCTGAAATAAGACAAAAAAGGAGCATTAAAGTAATATAAATATTCCGGAACAAAAACAATATATATATTTATTGAAATTTTAGCACTACAAAATGTACATCAATATCATCAACTTAAATCAGCATGTTTTTCTACTCTATGATAACTGTTTAAATTCTTATGTATTTATGAATAACAGGTAAAAATTGGAACTGAGGAAAATTGATGTCAATTATTAGAAAAAGAGAGATCGCTTTGATTGTTTAAATACAGCAATGCCATAAGGTGTTTCCTCTTAAATGCCAAATTCTCAAAGTAAGTTAAACTCTCAAAATACAGTGAAATACCATACGAGATATAAGATTGCTAACATAAATCTTATTATACTGCAACAATGAGTTCCGAAACGATTTTTAAAGGAGCAACCATTTTTTTTTGCTACGACCAAATTGTTCCAAGGAAATCTTCAATTTTGATATTACAGGTCCTTATTTTGACAAACGTAAGGTTGACAATCGTGGTGTCAATATGTTGACCAGATAATTCTGGGTTTGTATGTATATCCCATAAGAGTGAGACATAACAAAAAAAAACGAAATTACTTTCAGTGCAGATCAAATCAAAGCATTTAGAAATCCATAGACCGAAATATGTGTAAAGGCTGAAAGGGAACAATACGGGACTTTTGAGTCGTCCTAAAACCCGAAAAATAAGTAATTGTGCGAAAAAAATCAATAAAATGCATACATTGAGAGGGAATCATCAATTGATTAACACTGCTGAGCCAAGGATGATTTATATTTAATCTGTTTGTACCGCTTCAGGTTAATTGGTTTTCGTCAATTAAAATTTAGCTAAGGAGTTGTCACGTAGGAAAAGTTATGAGTCCACTTCAATTTCATAAATAATTAGATTTTAGGAGGTATATAATTATTTCAATAGCTAAGGAATCTGGTCATTCCTTCTTACTGGTATTGGGGCGACCGTTTTTACCTTCAATTACATGATGGTTCCTATCTCGAAAGTCCCGTATCAACCAAAAGAATCAAAAAAGAAAAGCCAAAATTAGCAACGGACAGAGCTAAGTTTAGAGGGAGATATGACATTTGTGAAATTGAGATATTGCAATCACAGAGGATAACAGTTTAAAATAAAGTTACTAGAAAATGAAATTGAGATATTGCAATCACAAACAGAGGATAACAGTTTAAAATAAAGTTACTAGAAAATGAGACGCTACTTCACAGTAAGGATATATTCTCAATTCAAAATTCTAATGTATTATGCTGGTCATAACTTGGTCCAAACCATTCTGTGTTCATTGCATTCATGGTTATTATTTGGTTGGTGTGTTGACTGTTTCATGATGTTATCATGATTAACAATATTAAAATATTGGTACTCATGTTTCTATGTAGGAAGAACACAAACGTATCTGCTCAATTATTTATGATATTGTACTGTTGATAATGATCAATCATGATATTGCATTTTGAAGTTGATTGACGTATCCAGACAAAGCCCCTTCCACATTTATATTAGTTATATCACACCCATTTCGTTGACATCAATTACTTAGTCATGTCAATCAAATATAATGAAACAAATATGAGACTTCTTACTCGAACAATATAATATGGGATTAAACATAGTGCAAAAGCTAATATTGAACTCTGGCAAATTCTCGTTCAATATTTTTTTTTATTTTTTATTTATTTTTCTTTTTTTTTTTTTTTTTTTTTTTTTTTTTTTTNNNTTTTTTTTTCTTTTTTTGGTCAACGAAATCCAATATTGATCTCGTAGAAGTGGCATTATAACTTTTATCGGTATCGAGTTTTCTTTGATCTTGTAAGGCAAATCTTTTCAGTATTTGCTACTGCAAGAATACTATAAAATATCCTACCTCTAGTTATTTCCCAAATTTTGATTGGTCAAAAGATGTCCCGTGCTGACCTCATATATAAATATTACACAGAACACCAGTGACCTAATATGGTATATACACGGTCAGTAAATTCAATATTGGGGCTCCAGCTACGCTCTCACCAATATAAAATTAACTGAACGTGTATATACCATATTAGGTCACTAACAGACTGTGTAAATATAGAATAATGGAAGTTTTGTTTTTAATACAAGAAATATAGGTGAACAATAATGGACGAACCCCTTGTGGGCGAGTTCATTATTGGAGCCAATATTTCTTGTATCAAAAACAAAACTTCTATTATTCTTTTAATCGGTAATTAACTGAATCATTTTATAGAGCAAATTTTGAAAATGAATGTTAAATTTCAACAAATCGTGAAATTGACAAGTATTGATTAGTAAAAGAATTTGTACGATCCGGTAAGAGTCTCTTTAGATGTATATTTCTTTGTTTCATTGATTCTGGTTGACAAAGTAGGCGTGGCCTAAGATACTTTTTGCCAATATTTTTTCGTATTTGGGCAGTAGCAAATAGTGAAAAATATTTGCTCCGTGAGATCAAAGGAAACTCATATAAATTACCGATAATATATAATATTGGCAAAAAGTCTGTAAGGCCACGCCTACTTTTTAAATGAGCACCTCAAAGATATCAACATCTACAAAAACTGTTTGTAAAGTTCATTTCTTTTACTAATCAATTGTCGATTACCCAATTTCCGGAAGGGTAAGCATGTTCTGTTCTGTATTCAGCACCCGTCACACTGTCAGTGGGTCAATCCAGGGTGAAGTCAAAACCGGTAATGTCAAATCCGGGAAGACGTGAATCTAGCTGAAAATGTAAGTTCTCATTTGTGACACTGACATTTCATATCTATCTATGATGTCCTCGTGGTGACGGCCATAGAATTTCTGAAGGGACAAAAGTGAAAAGGGCTGATCATATCCCTGACTCAGCAATTTTTGTGACAGTGCTTTTGCTCTTTCCACAAAGTCACTGTATGAACTGCACGCTCTACAGTAACGAATTAATTGTGAAATATACACTCCATATGCTGGGGAGGTAGGTATATTGTTGTTGAGAAAGGGAAAGTTCACAATTGGTAAGTCAAAATCATCACGTTTGTCATATAGCTTAGATTTCAGACGTCCATGTTCGTCAATGTATAACAAAAGGTCAAAGTATGAAACAGAATTTGGTGTATCTGTTTTCTCTTTAATTTCAAGTTCACTGGGGTACATGCGATGTAAATATTCTTTAAATCTTGGGTTATTAAGAGAAAGTACATCGTCTATATATCCGAGGCTGAAATTAAAACTCTGGGCTAGTTGTTTTTGTTTTTGTTGTATTAGCACTTGTAAAAACTTTGCATGCAATAAAGAGAAACAAAACACAACTAATTCTGTATAGTATGGTTTCGGTCTCGGTTTCGGATTCGGTTTCGACGATGAATAGTAAAAATGTCTTTTACCAAATATGAATACCTGCGTTCTCCATTTTTGGTACCGAAACATTGGTGTATCAGATCGGAAATTACTGTTTTAAGTTTATTATGTGGAAGGATTGTATACAGGGTAGAAAAATCAAAAGTTTGAATGATATTGCAGTATGCGAGACTGTTTGAGGAGAGCTGTTCAAGGAGATCTTTGGAATTCACGCCGCTCGTAGGATAGGCTTTTTCGCAGTAGCTTTTAAGACCATCTCTAACTGCAGTAAGTTAAGTGGTTAGGAGTTTGGATAGGGGTTTAGTGGTGCATCTGGCAGACCCTGTTTGTAGGGATTCTTATGAAGCTTAGGCACCCAGTAAATGTAAGGAAGATAACTGTTCTCTTCATCCACTTTGATACCGAAGGATGCTTATTGATATTCATGTATCAAATATGATCTATTAAATGATTTAATCAATTACCGATAAGTTTTGTTTCTTATAATTCAAATAATGTCTTCAATAAAAGACTTACCAACAAATGGGATCGTCTATTATTTTCGACAATATTTTTGTATCAGTAACAAAACTTCCATTATATTATATATAATAACTCTTCTAGACTCGAATTTTTCATTGAAATTTAAATGCGTATTTTACTGTTATACTACTAACGTGATGTTTCTTTTTTAGGAATTGTGAGCTCCTCTACGAGTTTGCTGATCTTTTCTTGTAGTTCTGCAGTATTCAAGGTGGGTTGTTTTGTGTAGCAGACACACAAGCACTCATTACTCTGGTTATTTGTTCCTAAAGCAGAAACAAGTCTGAGGTTAACAAAACTTACATTTTCCATAAAGATATTTCAAAAAAGGAACTGAAATTTCAATTCACATTTGACAGTTTAAGACAATTAAATTTTTAAGAAAAATATTAGAGGTTCATATTTTTGTTGTCTTGCCAATGTGTGAATATTTATTTATACATATTTCTTCAATCCAATTCTTCCAAAAATTGAATCAATTTTTAACCTTGAAAATTTCTCAAGGCATGATATTAGACTTGATTCGGCAGTTCTTTAAACTTGCAGGAAGTCCTATTTCATGCTTTTTTGTTAAAAACTTTCACAACTTACTCAATGTATATATAAAGCAAAATGCAACAATAACTCTACTGAACAAATGTTAGATCTAAAACAAAACATTGAATGTATCTTAACTCACAGTCATAAAGTTTTGAAAATATATATTTCGAATTTTTTTAACATTACACTAAAATGTATCAGTATCAAGTTTTATTTAAAAAAATAAAGTGCCTGATAAGGCAAAAAGGGTATTCAATGATTAGTAAAGAACTTTCTGACATCAAAATATGAGGTGTATCAACTTGAGATCAGTAGAATTGATTTTATCATATATAACGATTTTTCTTATTTAAGGATGTTTGCTGTTATTTTGTTTCCTTTTTTTTCAGTTGTATTTTTGTCAGATTTTTTTACTTCTCTGGTTTCATCTATTTACAGACTTTAGTTTCTGTAAATAGATGAAACCAGAGAAGTAACAAAATCTGACAAAAATACAACTACTTAGTTATTTGAATGGTGAATAAAAGGATATGGAGTAAATGCACATGAGACAAATTCTCTACAAATACATGGTAAAAAACAAGCAAAGGAACAACGCTTTTATTGTTGTTCTTCATCTTGAACTCACCATGAGGCCTTCAACAATGAGCTTTGCTCATACCACATAGTAAGTTCAAGACGGCCCTAGCACCGGTTTAAGCGGAATGCATTGCATTTTTTTCCCGGTGACCCCAAGTTTTTTTCGCGTAATTTCATTTGAAACTTTTTGGAGCATTCTGACAAATTTTCATTCTAATGAAAGTATTTTGTCAGATTCATTAATGGATTAGCATTGCTTTTTTGAACTTATACTTGTTTAGACATCCTTTATCGTGTTTTTCGTTTTAATCATAAACAAGTCTTGTCCTCTGTTATTTGTCAATCCTATTTAACCCCAGATAGCATTGTAGGAAATCCACCAAGGTTTTCCAAACATGTATGGATTGAATCATCTGAGGACTATTATATCATAACCATTATATGAATACATGAAATTAAGTTATATCAACAACGGATACTGTAACAAGGTTTTAATATGAAAGAATAATGCATGGATAGATAATAAGAAACACCGACAATTTCAATTACAGGCCACGTCCACAAGATAATTGCACAAGAAAACACAAATGAAGACAAAAGACAAACATTAACAACGATAAAGAAAAAACTCGAGAAAGCCATTTTGTAGTTGGATAAACCTTTTTCTCTATTTCTTATGCTGTTCTCGTCAATTTTTAAGCATGGGAGATCAAAGTGTTCTCCAACATGTTGGTTAATCGATGTCGCGATTTCATTCGATATTGAAAAGATCACGAACTTTTCTTCAAATAGCAAAATAATCCTTAAATAAATTTATTTCGAGTATAGATCAATGTACAAAGTATTTATTCAAAGCATACATTGTTTATTCATCTTGAATTACTTATGATCGATTTGCTTTTGTTGATTTCCATGCATCCGGTGACGTCACAGTATTGATTGTAGAGGCCCGCGACGGGGTTGAAACTTAAACACATGAAAATGTCATTAATTTTAGAATTAGAGAAACAAAATCTATCATTTGCAAGTCATTTGATTACCATAGTTCTACTGTCTCAAGGGTTAAACATAAAAGTTCTCGCTAAAGCTCGGACTTTTAAAGTTTAACCCTTTCGACAGTAGAACTATGATAATCAACGACTTGAAAGGATAGATTCTATATGTTACCTTGAGTTGTGCTAAATGAAGAGTGTGTAATAATATTCAGCAGTGTCGATTCCGGAATTGTTTCTGTACTTGTTTCAGCTGTTGCCATATGACTTGGTGTTGTTTCTATTGTTGCTGTATCATGAGATTGAATTGTTGATCCCAATGATTCTGTTGTTATAAAACTTTTCAACGTTGAAGATGTAGAAGCTGCATTTGTTGTTTCTGTTTCTGTTATTTGAAGTGTTGTTTCATCAGTTGATATTCCAACTGTTGTATCGGCTTCTCTATGTTGTGTTGTTTCCAAAGGCGTTAATTCTGATGTTGTTTGAACGTCTAAAATTGAGTCAGATGTTACAGTTGTATCAATGCCAGATGGTGTAGTTTCTGTGGGTACTGTTGTTGGCTTATCTATAGGAGAACACAAGATTTAATTACTCAAAAACGATGCGTGAAACAACAGTAGTAGAACTCCGAAGGGACAAAGAAGTTGTATTAACAAAATATGGCAAAGACGAGAATACAGAAAACAATGACGTTAACTGGCTATAAAGCACGGAAATAAAAAAAAAAACAACATTCAAAACCAAGGCACTCACAGTGTGAATTCCCATAAACCTTAGAGTGACATCGGGTGCTCCGGAAGGGTAAGCATGTCATTGAAATGATTTAAGGTTAATATCTTGATTTTTAGTAGCTTAACTTCTTATATTTTTCTTTGTAATCTCCAGTATAACCATGAGTTATGTGATCATAAAAGGAAACTTGATATTTGGGTTTCGTTGTGTATATTTACATTTGAAGTAACAAAGTCCAGATGCAGTGTCATCACATGATGTATCAGTCCACTGATAGCTATACACAGCCACTAATCTGACACAATCTTGTGGTGGTGAATTGTCGTCGTTTGGGTCACCAGATGCCCAGTTTGTCCACGACTGAATCTCTCCTTCGTAATTCATATACTGTCCCTCCGAAACCTTGTCATTTACACCAATATAAAATCCTATAAAATTGTCCGGACTGAAAGTGAAAACAATTAATACAAAAATTAAAAGGAAGACATCAAGTTATTACCCAACAAGGAACTACCCTTCACATGCAAATACGAAAGGGAAAATTGGAATATCGTCGAAGAAGGATCATATTTCATGCAACAATTACCGTAGGTATTCTGTAGACTTATGATGGCTCTATTTGAATCAACCTAACGCATACACCTTAATGTGAAAGGGAAATTTTCTTATGGTTGTGATACTCAAATCTGTGAAGTTTGTTCTTTTCAACAAATGAATTAGAAAGGGGGATAATTCCCGGATAATATTTCATAACCATCAGATATAATTCATCTTTTAACATTACCCGGCATTAAATAAAATGGTGAAATATGTAAAAAAAAAAATAAACCACATAAAAATTGTAATAACTTCATTTATAGCGGTTAATTTCCATGAAAGAGTTTCCGAAGTCATTATTTACTGCATTTAAAACGGAATAAAGCTGGGTATTATTAATCATCTCTGTACTGTCATATCACAAGATCGTCCCCTAAAAGTAACAGGTCCACGTTTATTTGCCTATTTTATTTCTTTGAAGTAAGCATGTAGAGAAGGTCAACTTAAAATGCCGTATTCAAGGAAACAACATGTTGTTTATTTTCGAGAAAAAAATGCTATGCAAGATGAACAGGAGAAATTATAGAAAGAAGAAAAAAATATTTTCTTAAATACATAAACACAAATATAGAGCAAATGACTAAAGTCATATATATGCAGGTGAACTACTGCCGATTTGATTTACACCTTTAACTCACGATGTACTTAGTGTCGTTCCATAATTTGCAACCAAAAAGTCCATGACTGCTTGGTTTGGAATGGTTGCTAGGGTACCACCTTTTGATTTACATTCATTGAGAACATCATTCTCCGTTCCAGCAGGCACAGCCCAATAGCAAGCATCTGTACTCGATATTCCGTTTGAAGGACAACTCGAATATACTGGAAATGAAACAAAATTATTATTACAATGCTACTCATTTGTCGATTTACAGTAAAGAGTAATATTCCTTTATTCTAATCTTTGATATTATGAATGTAGAGGAGCAACCATTTGATTTTTTTGTGGGGGGGGGGGGCGGTGGCAGGAAGAAATTCGAAAAAAACCAGGATCAGAATTTTGGCCAAAAACAAATATCAGGACAGGAGGGAGCTGAGAAAAGAAAAATTACCAGGATGACTTATATGAAGCAAATTTATGGTTTTGACCAAAAAAAACAGGATTGCTTCCAGTGAGAAACAAATTATCAGGCTCAAAAATTGCATGAAAAAATATCCAGGATCAGATGTTCATTCCCCCCACCGAATGAAAAGCAAATGGTTGCTCCTAGAGAGTTTTTCTTCGTCAACAAATATCACTTTTAGAATATATAAACTATATTTTACCTATATTAATTACTTACCAGCATATATCCTAACTGTATAAATGTAAGCTACCTGCAAGACAAATTAAGACTGAAAATTCATTTGATTGATTAAAACAATTGATGAAAGCAAACAAATGATTGGCAATGCTTGCAATTATAGAGATATAGAAATAAAATGAAAAAAAGAAGAGATATGTTTGTTTGCAAACCAAAAAAATGCACATTTTTACTTTTATTTTCAGTGAGTTAGAACTGTATTGTACATAATTCTGGAAGGCGTTAATAATTTAGGGATAGTCCTTTGTAAAGAATGCAGAATTTAAATTCACAGTAACGTCGGTATTATGTCATTTGTGTTATAGTGATGAAATTATTTTTACAAAAACAAGATAACAGTTAATACCTACCATGCCCGAAAACTACAATCACTTGCCATACGAACTGCACCAGAAAAACAATAAGACAAGAGACAAACAAAAATAACGATAGGAACTCGGGATAGCCGGACTTGGTACCGGCACTAGCAAAACCAGTGGTAGGGTTAAACCGGTTTATGCGTACCTTAACCTCCACTTTCTCTATCCGTTTCCCTAAAGTATAATTAACATACGACAGGACGATTACTAACTCTATGACCACTATCTTGGAATAGAAAAGCTAAACCACCGGCTAGCTGAGGGAACCTAGTCTGCTGGTAAACGGAAGAAAAATCAATCTCAAAACTCCCCGAAGTGTTTTGTAAAGATTCGTCACGTATTTCAGTAGACATTGGCAGTATCAGTAAGAGGCAAGTACATGTGTAAAGTCTTCAGGTCACTGGAATCCAAAGCCAATTTAACGGATTCGTTTAGATTACCCGGATTATACCTATTGCATTGTGTCATTTCTTTTACTAGTATTTCAAATTATCAGCATTTAAACTTAAGTCTAAAGTTTCAGCCTTAACTCCCTTAGACACAAGTGTATGTGTAACGGTTTATAGTTTCCACCGTGAAATAAGTTCCAAGGGAACATATCTCATAGCTCACCTGGTGAAATGATTCCCAGTTGGAAATTATTTACTGCTCACCTGATGAAATAATCTCCAGACGGAATAAATCTCATAGATATATCAAAACATTTGTGTTCCATTTGGAACTTATTTCACAGGATACCATTTTGGCTTACATATAATCAGGTGCTCATAAGGCATGAGTTCCTACTTCAACAACTTTGTCATCTGTCATGACATTCAAATTCTCAAAGTAGATAAAACGGACAATCGGAAAAGTTTTAAACAATTTGAAAACGGGAAAGAAAGCTTTGCTGTGATATCAAGGAAAGAATAGCCAAAACCTTTGTTTTACCATGTCTTTATTTAAATCCTTTATTATGTTTTAAATGTACATTTAATAGTATTGTGTAAAACTAGTTGACTACATATATCAGTTACTAATACAATAGCCAAAATCTAATTTACACACATGCAGTGTTTGTGTCACTATAATCGTAACAAAAATTATTGCAAAAAAAAATCAAAAGCAAAATTATATATGTTGATTGTCAGATTCAGATGCTACGTTGATATATCGTTAACTTGTAACCAAGGTACTGATTAACGTTGGTTCATCGTAGTGATAGATACTCACCAAAGAGACAGGAAATAAATACAGATTAATACATGGGCATTTCCATATTGGCCTGGTTATCATCCCGAGACACCCATATTGGCCAGAGACGAAGTCGAGGGACAATATGGGTCGGGGGATGATAATCAGGTCAATATGGAAATGCACATGTATTAAACTTTTTATTACATACTTCCGACGTTTAGAAATGCCAGGCCGATATGGACCGGAAGTCGTTTATTTGCCCAGGCCAATATGGACCGAAAGTCGTTTATTTGCCCAGGCCAATATGGACCGGAAGTCGTTAATTTTGTCTGAGATGCACGAGGAGCATAAAATAACCTATTATTTTCCTGGGGTGTGATAATATGGACAGTTTACTTCCGGTCATATTGATCATGCAAAAACGCTTTTATTTCTACTAAGTATGTAATAAAACAAGATATTGTCTTGTTCAGAAACACCAAATTAATATTTTCAGCAACTCTGAAAGTTAGGCATGACACTGACTGAATAAACTTTCCATGTATGATATGTTAAAGTATATAATCTAAATGAAAAGCATATATGGGAAAAAAAACTATATTGATGTCATAATTTTCTATAAAAAAAATATTTTGCAAACAAATACAACGGTTTTTTTTTCAGTATTTATGGTTTAAAATTACATGTTGTCAGTTGATCAATCTCAATTCTAAGACACAGTTTTATCAACCAATCTTTATCCTAAAGAGGCAAGAGCCTCAAAATTAGACGAAATTATTAACTGACGATATAATTTTAGCATATATAAACTTAAGTAAATAAAGATTTAACAAGTAGTTCCTAGTACAACTGCAATTATTGTCCCCTGCTCTAACAGGGAGATAAGAATATCACACAATTACAAGTGATTTATCACCTTATCAGGAGATAAGGTTATTTTAGTTAGGAAAATTAGTGCGTTATAAGGTATTCTTATGAGACAAGGCGATTCCACTATACGCTTCCGTATTAACATCATCCATTTTGAATGTTACTCAATGGCTTAGTAGCCCTTTATTAGCGAACAATATATAGTGATCATGGTGTCCGTTCGTCCGTCCGTTCATTATTCCGTCCGCACTAGTGGTATACACTTTGTAGTGACAACTCCTCCTAGAGCACTTGGTGAAATTCAAAATCCAGCTATTTAGAAATTTCATTTGACTTTATTATTATTTATCTTTTTTTTTTTTTTGTTGATTAACTGTCCACCGTTTTGGGTATATATGGGTATAAATCAAATTTTTGAATAGCTGGTGACAATGGCAATATAAACTGAATCGAACATTCTGTGAAACTTTCATAGAATTTTACTACATGGTCTAGGAAGAGTTGTCACCACAAAGTGTGTACCCCTATGGCGGCAGTAAAAAATCAACAACAAAAAATTCAAGTAAAAAATAAATAGATAGCTTGTGCACAATGGCAATATGCACTGAACATTCTGTGAAAGTTTCATTGAATTTCACATAGTGGTCTAGGAGGAGTTGTCGCCACAAAGTATATACCCCAACGTCGGACAGTTAAAAAAACAACCATAAAGAATAATAGTAATAATAAAGTCTAATCAAATTTCTAAATGGCTGGTGCACGATGGCAACATACACTGAACATTCTGTGAAAGTTTCATTGAATTTCACCAAGTGCTCTAGGAGTTGTCACCACAAAGTGTGTACCACTAGGGCGGACGAAATAACTAACGGACGGACGAACGGACGCCATGATTACTATAATTCGTTCGCTAATAAAGGGCTATGAAGCCATTGAGTAGCATTCAAAATGGATGATGTTAAGGCTACAATTTGTTTTCAATAAGACGTTTAATTGTCCTCTTAGACAAAATATTCGTTATTTTTTGTGTTATCACCTAAATAAAACGAATTAAATAAAAAATGTTGTTGTCTTGTATATCACATCCTAAACTCTTCTATTTGTTTTCATGCAGTTAATACAATGTTATTTTTAATTTAACATAAAACGTTTTGAATTAATACGAGAAATGTCTTTATAAAGCAATAACTTGCTATAAATATCACGATTTGTTGCCTTATAAGAAGACAAGGTTGTTATATTTAACACGATTTATCACCTTATAAGGAGATAAGGTTATTTTATTTCAGAAAATTAGTGCGTTAAAGGGTGTTCTTATAAGACAAGGCGAGTCCACTATACGCTTCCGTATGTTAAGGCTACAATTTGTTTTAAATAAGACATTTAATAGTCTTCTTAGACAAAATATTCGTAATTTTTTGTGTTATCAACTAAATAAAACGAGTAAACTAAGAACGCTTATTGTTTTACAAAGCAAGACATGACTTTAAATAAAAAATGTTGTTGCATTGTGTATCACAACATGATTTAACTTAATACATCCTAAACACTTCTATTTGTTTTCATGCAGTAAGTTAATACAATGTTATTTTAATTTAAAGTAAAAGTTTTGAATTAATGCGAGAAATGTCAAAAGCAAAAACTTGTTATAAATAAGAAGACAAGGTTGTTTTATTTAACACGATTTATCATCTTATAAGGAGATAAGGTTATTTTATTTAAGAAAATTGGTGCGTTATAAGGTGTTCCTATAAGACAAGGCGAGTCCACTATACGCTTCCGTACATATGTTTCAATTTATTGAATGATTATGTAAAAGGAAACAGATTTATAAATGTTTATTCTTTGAAAATGTCTTGATACAAATAATTGTGTCTGTGACACCAAAGATCCACTTCAATGAATTACATATGAGAAAGTATTTAAAATATGGAAAGGCAATTCACGGAAGCGTATAGTCGTCTCTCCTATTTATTAATTTCGCCTTAACTTTGTGTTATTTTTTAGGAATAAATGCTTTATATGGTGATAATTAAGGGTTATTAAGTAATGAGTATGTCATTGTTAATTGTAATCTTTGTTACATTTTATTTGATTTGTGGTATATAATATTTAGCTCAATTTAATCAAAATGTTGATAATTATTATAATTGTAACGGTCATTTAATTAATTATACTTATTCCTTATAAATAGTAAGCAAATGTTATTTAGAAAACAGTTACTGCTTTATAAGATCATATCCCGTTATTGATCTTGTTCAATGACTTATAACGTATACATGGCAATATTTATTGCCAATTTAATCAAATGGGTTGGAGTTTTGGAATGGGGACTGGGAGATTCCTCAAAAATAAATAAATAAAAATGTGTGTGTTACTTTTGTGACATCTTTTTTCCACCGCTCCCACCACCGTTGAATTCCCGAAATGAGCACGTGAGCAGCAAAAAATGAGCAAATGATCAGAGATATAAGTAGCGTAAGCAGCGAAATGAGAACGAACAAGTGATAAACCAACGCTGAATTTCCGAGATGAGAACGCGAGCATCGATTATGAGCAAGTGAGCAGAGAAATAAGCAGCGTGAGCAACGAAATGGGCACGTGATCATACTCTTAAACAGCAGAATTACCACTTCTCCAGCGCTCCCACTGCAGCAATTCCCGAGATGAGCATGCGAGCAGCGAAATGAGCACGTGTACAGTGAATGACTAAATACCGAAGTTACTGTGAATTTTGATTCTGCATATGCGCATTTCGACAACTTATGTCTCTTCAGTGCAGATAAAATCTAATACATGTGGAAGACCATAATGTCAAAGATGTTTAAAACTGATAGAGAACAAATTACCAAATATGATCTAAACAGGAGACCAAAATCAGCTAAGGACAGAGCTTTGCATGTGGGAGATACTCCTTAGTTTCAAGATATTGTAAGGTTTTAAATAGAATCGGCTTTCGAAATGATCAAGTGAGCAGCGACATGCCAAATCTTTATACGACTTTATAAATGCTGCAATTAAAACGACCAAAAACAAAGCATCTAGGGGTTACCGTACGGTCTTCAATACAATGAGGAACTTCATACCATATAGCAAGCCCTAAACGGCCCAAAAGGTAAAAAAAAGTGAATAAATAAATGGAAACAAACCACATCCAATATATGTTCTCGAGGTATCTTTATGCTTCTAAAACGAATGGTGACATTTACAAAGTCCTATCTCTTACAGTATGAGTGTTATTAGATCCGAAATTCGGGGAAAGGCCCAAGTTATCATTTTTCCAAGATCAAGTACTATATGTTTTCGGGGGTATCTTTAACCATTTGAGTCAATTGAAGACATTTATAAAGTGATATCTCTTATCGTATGATAGTAATGAGGGGTCCTTGGTTTTGGCAGAAGAAATCAAGTTGAGTGGACTTTAACTCCAGAAAACATCCAGTTGAGTGGACTTTAACTCCAGAAACAAATTATATTTCAACGAACAAGGCTTTATATACGGTGAGAGAAGATTTGGAATGTCGCTGCTCTCTTGATAATTTCTCTGCTCATGTGCTCATTTCGCTGTTCGCGTGCTCCTCTCGGAAATTTCTGCTGCTGCAGTGGGAGCGGTGGTGAAAGTGGTAATACCGCTGTTTTTTAGTATGCTCACGCTGCATATTCATCACTTGCTAATTTTCGATGCTCTGCTCGCGTGCTCATCTCGGAAATTAAATGGTGGTAAGTGTTAGTGGGAGTCGTGTCGTGGTGAAATATTGTGGTGGGAAAAGCACCAAATTCGCAGTTTACGAATATGCTCACTTGCTCATGTCGCTGCTCACTTGCTCATGTCGCTGCTCACTTGCTCATGTCGCTGCTCACTTGCTTATTTTCGCTGTTCGCGTGTTCATCTCGAGAATTCAGTGTTGTTTTTATCATTTACTCATTTCGCTGATTACGCTGCTCATTTCTCTGCTCATTTTTGCTGCTTGCGTGCTCATCTCGGGAATTCAACGGTGGTATATTGCTGCTGCGGTGGGAGCGGTGGAATAAAATATGTCACAAGAGTAACACACATATTTTTATTTATTTTCTTTTTTACAGGAATCATCCAACCCTCATTCCAAAACTCCAACCCATTTGATTAAATTGGCAATAAATATTGCCATGTATACGAAACAAGATTAATTGATCACGGGATATGGTCTTATAAAGCAGTAACTATTTTCTAAATAACATTTGCTTACTATTAATATGGAATAAGTATAATTAATTAAATTACCATTACAATTAATTGAATTAAGATTAATATTATAAATCACAATTCAAAGAAAATGTAACAAAGATTACAATTTGACATAATCATTTCTTAAAAACCTTTAATTATTACCATATAAAGCATTAATTCCTTAAAAATAACACAAAGTTAAGGCGAAATTGATAATAAGGAGTGACGAATATACGCTTCCGTAGCAATTAATCGTTTATTATGAAAGAATTCAACGAAAGTAGATTAAAAATGCCAACAAATTTAAAATTAATCATTCTCAATTTAACATGTCAAAATGACAACTTACAGCTCTTATATTTTTCGCATTTGATATGTTTTATATGGTGCTGCTATCTATAGAAATGTTTTGCATGGAAATGCTAGATATAATTCCCTGACCCTTTTCACATAGTTCTGAAATTAAGACGAGAAAAAATCGACAGAATGTTTGATTATAAAATGTGTGTTCATAAATCTGAAAGGGGCGTCAAGTTGGTTACTTATTCCTTATTCCTTATTCGTTACTTATTCCTTATTCCTTATTCGTTACTTATTCGTTACTTATTCCTTATTCCTTATTCGTTACTTATTCCTTATTC
>MJUU01018089.1:99219-128386 GCA_002080025.1 Modiolus philippinarum
ATCGGATCTATTAAAGGTTACTAACTGCGTTTTAGTAGAGTGAACTTCTAAAATGAACTTATTTGATGCTGAAAATATGTTGAAAACATACATTGATATCTAGTCTTAAGATAAGGACTAAATTCACATATGTGCCCGACTGGTTTCCGAATTAGTGGTGTTATACCATAAGCCAGTGGTAGCGTTCAACCGGTTCATGGATACCCAAACCTCCCCTTTCTCTATCCCGTTTCCATGTATATAATAAAAATACGAATAAAACCAAATACAGGTATAATACTAACTCCATGACCACAATCTTGAAAAAGAAAGGAATATGACAAAACGTAATTTAGAAAGATGGGTCAGAGTGCTCGTCGCGAAAATGTCGAAGAGCTCAAGGAACCTAGTCTGCTGATAAAATACTGTCGCACTACGGAAAAATACTATTGTGTTACAGTTTAGCCCCAATTGGATGAGTGGATTCAGAGACCAAACACTTTGAATGTGTTTGTACGGGGTCCGATTCAAACCTCTGTTCCCCAATGGCAATTGTGTCATCTGATGTCCATTGTGTCTAAATTTGGTTATATTTAAATGTGTTATCCGTAGGACCCAAATGTTTAAGTATGTTCCCACTGTTGGTCATCCAGGAATCTGCACAGTGGATGTTTGGATGAGCTTTCCAATAGGGTCTGATGTTAAAAAATTAAATTCTGATGGCAGCCATCTGGTATTAAATCATGAAATGACAAAACTATATTTGAGGGGTTTATGGAGGCAACCAAGCGCTAATGTGATAAAGTTTTTTGCCAACTGGTCGATTGGTTTCAGAGAAGATCTTTCGAAGTTTTAAACCATATTTCCAGCAGTCAGCCATCTTGAATTAAATGTGGACATGGTAGACTCGCTCTTGAATGTGACCATCCAATAATTATTGTGACAAAGTTTGGCTCCGATTGGTTCAGTGATATTTTGTGGTTAAAATGTTTGAATGTAGAGTTAACGACGAACGACGGACTCAAAGTCATGGCAAATGCTCGCCCTGCTATTGCGGGTGGATTACAAAGATTAAAATTGTGATGTTCTGTGCTTAAAGAAGGGTTATGTATAAAAAAAGTGCACAGAACCGGATTCCGATTTATTTTTCACTACTTTCCTATCCACTCTCTTATAAATGGACTATAATTGACAAATAACGATCAGATTTAAATATTTTAAAAACTAAAAAACTGAAAAAATATCAAACCTCTCTAAATACTTAAATATAATTGCATTGACGATCACTTACTACAAAAATATTCCATAATAGATAATGTTGTCTAAAAATTATAACAATAAATCTAATTATCACTAAAAAGAACATTCCAACTAAAAACCATCTCATTATTGAAGTTTCGTGATAAATATTTCTGTCATCATTAAGAATTCAAGAAACATAAAATATCATATTTTCATAAATTCTGAGTTTACTTTGTATCAAAAAATAGACGATATTCTGGTAATATAGTGATGTTCAAGTAAAAAACTGACCTTATAATATTATAAATTTGTATGTCATCGCTAATTTTAACAAACTTCTTATTTCATTGCTAGTAATGGCCATTGATTTATAGTATCTTAGTTGCTCAGAGGGGTATATCATATTACCCATCAAAGAAATCTTATGATAAAGAAAAAAAAACTACTAGTAGCTTCTCATACTTACGAGTTACTATCTCTACAAATTGGGCTGACTTAAGGAAATTCCCTGATAGTCTGTGGGTTATAACCCACCCAGAATTATATGTAAACAAAAATAAATACAGTAGTTGTAGTTAGTTTTTGTGCTCTAGATTACCATTATGACAACTTTTGTCTCTTCAGTGGAAATAAAAATTACATCAAGTCACTCCAGGACAAAGCTTTGTGCGATAGAAATAGTTTTTAGTTTTATAAAAAGATACTAGTATTAAAACTCTTCTTTTTAAATGAGACGTTATCGAATCAGAACGGAAGTACTCCTTTACAACACAGTTTGTGTTTTATGGATAACTTTCTTTCCCTGCTTTTCATCCACAGACCTATCCTATTCCTCTTAAATATTACCATGAACAAAATACTTTGCAGCGTTATTTCCATATGTTGGTACATTTCTACAATTTTCTGAACATTGATGCATGTTAATTTTAATGATAATCTTAAAAAACTTCTTGTAAACCATTTATAGGTTAAAACATAAGTTCCTAATACTTTTCCTGGTGGAGTAGGTCCCGGATATATATATATATATATATGACATCATATAACAAAAATGGAACATGATAATGATCCTTAGCTGTCATATTTTGCAATTTTATTAGAAATGCCTCCGTCAAATGACCCTATTGCACAAATAAACAAATGAGAAATCTTAAAGATAATAATCGATATAGTTTATGTGAGATTTTTTTTCCTGTCGTGTTTGTCTTCATTTGCTACATATTCTATTATTTCTGGTTATAATTTCGTGCTTTTGAAATATATATTTAATACATCTAAATTGGGATAATAACAAAATTACGGAACAGAGTGGTCAAGAGCCAAAGTCCATGAGACAGAAAGACAAATCAGGCGGAAACCACCGGCAAAATTGTCGGCAAATTTTACATAATGATACTATGCTGATTTCAATTGAAAGTATGACTTGTTTGATTTATAACTGCTTATAGAGCAAATCTACTTCATAATGTCTGCAATTAGGGATTGACACGTAATATGTAGAGTATATAAAGAGTATTTTCATGTTTTGGAAAAGTAGAGTTACTAAACATGGCAAAATGTCTTCAATATCGATTTTTATGAAGAGTTTTATACTTCTAATCAAAGCATACTTAAACAAGAGCACGCAGATACGTTTGTTCCTTGATATTGATACTACGATGTATTATGGTAGCTAATTTGTTTGATTAAAAAAAGGCAGTAGAATACCGAAGGAACAAGGGAAGTGATGATCACAAAAATCAAAGTCCAAAGACATGACAAAAAACGGCAAAGAGAAAAACAGTGACAAAACTAGGACGTGAGAAAGTTAATCTGCTTTCACAAGGGGTAGAAAATGCTCATTTATAGCTTTTGATATTACGCCTTCAATAAAGAATATTATTGCAAGCGGCGAAGAAGGCATTTTATAAATTTTAAATGACCTAAAAGCCTCATGGAATTTTATTTGCTCATATGAAAGGTTGAAATGTTAGCTAATAGAGAGTTATGTCGTAAACATTGAAAACTGGTCCAAACTGTACGAAATTTGGGGTCAAAAGCGGCACCTGTAGAACTCCAATTTGGACCAAGTCAAAGTCGTTCAATTTTTTTTTAAAAATCATTGAAAACTTTGTAATGCTTTCAAATGAACATTACTTCGTAAAATTCAATGACTAGACATAGGCATATGGTAACAAAAAATGACGTCATGTGCATCGTTTTCAGAATAATCGCAAAAAAGGATATTTTTAAGTGTGTAGTAATTTTTCAAAAAAAAAAATTGTTGTTTTGGGGCTAAGCATACGATCAAAACAATCATGAAAGCAGTGCTATGAATATGTAAATGTTTTTTGTTGCATAAGCTATCCAAATAAATTCAAATATCGATGCCAAAAGTAAAGACTGTCATTTACTATTTTTTTCAAAATAATGACCAAGTAGCTAGTTTTGTCTCAAATGTATTTTAAGTTGTCAAACACCGTTTTTTCAAGAAGAAATGTTATAATGTCATCATATGACAATAGAGAAAACTTTTTATAATTAGATATCTAAAGTACAAGGGAGATAAATTAATGTAAAATGGTAAAATCGAACATAAATAGATGACAATTTCTGAGTTGGAAATAACACCTTAAAGGATAGTAAAGACACAATATACTGACAAAATATCAATATACAAATCAACAATTAACCAACTACTTTTGAAATAAGCAATGAAATGAAACAATATTTTAAATATAATGATTTTTGTGAACGTCTAAAATTGTTTAAGGTAAAAATCTGACTAACATTAATGTAACGCTGGGCATATGAACTATTCAGTGGATTCGCGAATTTAAATGTAAAAGGTTTTATAAATATAAATGGTAAAACCTTAACAATAAAGACGACATTTAAAACGTAAAAGTTAAGGAATAGCGATGATACAGATGTGCTTATTTTAGTGATCCATTTTATCCTCAGCTAAGAAGCACAACAGAAATGTGGATTTAGACTGGGTCTGTTTGGAATATGAAATAAAATCGTCGATTTATTCCCGTACACTCCATCATTGTGAATGACATTGAAACATTGGTTTCAAAATTTCCTCTACTTTCACATACACTTACGGGAAGTGACTACACTTATGCATTTTTTAATAGGAAAGAAGTCCCTATTTAAGCTTGTCAAAGGTCAGTCCCGTCGTTTTCAAGATCTTGTTTCTCTAGCAGAAGATGACGTTGACAGTGTCATTGATGCTTCAACGAAGGTAATTTCTCCATTGTATGACACAGGGGGCAGATTCAAGAAGTAGCACAACAGTGTAAACCAGTAAAAACTTCAAATTACTACAAGTTGTAAAACTGCCTCCATGCAAAGCATCTTTTAGAAAGTATATCTTACGAGTTATATTGCAAAGCAGGGTCTAGACGTTGTCATTTGTGAATAAGCCAAACAACGGAGAACTAAGTGACAATGGTTGGAATTTTGAGGACAACAAATTTAACAATGTGCTATTCAAATGACAAACTGCGTCCAACTTTCTCCAAGACATGATTGTTCATGTAAGGAAAATCGAGCATATTTATCTGCATGAGTGTGCAAAGAGCATGGCCCCTATTATTCAGACTAATGTGCATGTCAAGGTAGTGAATCCTGTAACAATACAAAAACTGTTTGCTCTTGTTCTGAAACCAATGATTAACCACTTTTGGGATGCAAATATGCCAGTGTCTCGTATGAATGATAATCTTTTGATTGGAAGCAAGGCAAGTGTCTGTACGCCTCGGTAATATCTAAAGCTCTTTTTAACATTATTGGATTTTCATGTCTGCATTTTATATGTTCGTTTTAGATTTTACCTTTTAGATATCTTACCTTTTATTTGTTATCTGTTTTAAATTGAACTTTTGCATTTTTTACTCAGTAACAACAAACGTTGTGGCCTGAAGTTTTTCGGTCTGTTCGTTCGTTTGTCCCCCAGTCGCACCTCAGTTTAACGTCTACATTTTTAGTTTACTTTTCATTTTACTACAAGTTTGATCTTCATAAAAATTTGTTAAATTTATTTGTCCTAAAAAAATACAACATTATGTAGTTTTTTGCATCTTATCGACAAGACGCAAGATAGAATATCCGTTTCATTTACATATTCCTTTTCAAATTCATTGTTTAGATGTTTTACCTTATACATACTGTGTCTTATATTTTACCATTTAAAAGTCGTCTCTGTTTCTGATGGTTTACTTTTTAAATGTCGTCCCTATTCCTTATATGTTACCCTTTAGATAACGTCACTGTTCCTAATATGTCGCCTCTTTTCCTTAGATTCTACCTTTAAAATGTCTCTATTTCCCTGACTATACTTTTTTTTAATTTCGTCTCTATTCCTTAGATTTTACCTTTTAGATACCATCTCTGTTCCTTATATTTTACCTTTTAAATGTCGTCTCAATTCTCTTTATTTAATATTTTAAATGTCATCACTATTCCATATATATTACTGTACCTGTTACATTCCTTTTATAGCTCATATGCCCAGTGTAACATTAATGTCAGTCAGATTTTAACCTTTATAATTTTCACAATATCTTTATGTTTAACTATTCATTGTTTCATTTTTTTGTGTATTTCAAAAGTTTTTGTCGTTTTACACGTTAAGTTTTGATTGTTTTCATATTTTGTGAGTACTTGTATATCCTTATTTCAAACTAAATTTTTTTTTTATCGAATTGTATTCGATTTTACCATTTAACATTAAGTTATCTCCCTTGCACTTTCGATATCTAAGTGTTAAAAGTTTTCTCTATTGTCATATGATTGCATTATAACATTTCTTCTTTAAAAAAGGGGGTTTTGACAACTTAAAACGCATTTGCAACAAATCTAGCTATGTGGCAATAATTAAAAAAAATAGCAAATGATAATCTCCGGATTTTGAGCCGAGATTGCAATTTATTTTGATAGCTTATGCGACATAAAACATCAAAACAGTGCTTTTATTATTGTTTTGATGACATGCTTAGTCCAAAAACAACAAAATTTCTTGAAAAATTACTACACACTTAAAAATATCTTTTTTGGCAATTATTCTGAAAAACGATGCACATGACACCATTTTTGTTACCAAATTTCTATATCTGATCATGGAATTTTACGAAGTAATCTTTATTTCAAAGCAATACATTGTTTTTAATGATTTTTATTAAATTTTGAACGAGTTTGATTCATTTACTTTGACTTGGTCCAAATTAAAGTTCTCTAAGGTGGCACTTTTGACCCCAAATTTCGCACAGTTTGGACCAGTTTTCAATGTTTACGACACAATCCTCTGTTAGCTAACATTTCATTCTTTCATATAAGCCAATAAAATTCCATGAGGTTTTTGGGTCATTTAAACTTTTAAACTAAGCGACTTTTCTAATACTTACCGTTCTACTATAAACAAACAAAGCATGAGTTTTCCTTTTGATAATACCTGAGACATATTAGCTCCTGTTCTACAATCGGGATTTTCTAATACAAATTTGAACCAAAGACGCCGATATCCGGTTTGCGTTAAAGTGCTACACTGTACTTTAAGGTTTTGTTGTGGAGGTCTTTATGGATTTTGACGAGTTATTCAAATTTTCAGTAACTGCAGGCGTTTCCTTTTCTCTTATCTTTTTTATTGTTTTAATGTTATTTTATGTTTCTGTTCTTTATTTCATTTTATATTTTTTTTTGTAGGTTCTATAATGTTCTGGAAAAGTTGTAAATGGCTTTGTGTAAATTGAGAGTATTGAAGAAGAAAAAAAGAAAAAACGTGAGTGGAAATTTGAAAAAAACAATGCCACAAAAAAGGATGCACACTAAACTGTATAAAGAAACGCAGTATAAAGTTTCAAGAATTCCATGAAGTCAAATAACAACCTTCAAGTAATATATATCTATATATTCTTTGAAATTTTAAGGATCTGGGTTGAAAACAGGTTCCCTCTGTTGAAATAATTAATTAATTGACGAAATTACTATTAAGTAAAGTAAGTGATATCCGAAGCGCCAGACTAAAACGAATAATCCTGGGACAATGGTATCATCGCAAAAACAAAGACATAACATGAGTATGCCACAGAAAATAAAAATGGAGACACACACACATACAAAGATGAACAACACGGACTCAATAAAAATTAAGTTTGTGCATACTGTCTTTGAACATTTCGATAAGAAGTATGATCTAAGTTCTTAAGTCTAAACAAATCAGAAAAACAAATCTCAAACATTTCCACAATATCAGGTTCACATATAAGCATTCTGTGAATTTCTTCTATCTCTACCAGTGTAAGGCCACCATCAGTACTTTGATTATTCTGCCACTTTAAACACAACCTTAAAAGATCTGAGTGGAAACTGTAGTAAGGAGTTACAAAATACCGAAGTTACTGTGAAATTCAGTCTCTGATTATTTCCATTCCGACAACAGTGCAACTCAAATCGAAACATTCAGAAATCCATAACCTGAATATGTGTAAAAGCTGATAGAGTACAAGTTGATAGGATCCAAAAGGGACAGACAAAAGGATTAACATTATGTGAAGTTTCAGAGACTGTAGGAGGTTTATTAAGGAAATATATATTTTCTGTACAAAACATTGATAAAAATAACTAGATCCAAAGTCCAGAATTATGGAAAACAAATTCCCCAGAACTACATACAGTCAGAGGCAACAATGAAAGGGTATGGACTAAATGCACACAAGACAAAGTCTACAGTTACTTGGTAAAACCGAGGAACGGAAAAAGCTTCTATTGTTGTCCTTAATCTTGAAGTCACCATGAGCCCTTCAACAATGAGTTTTGCTCATACATTATAGTAAGCCCATAGCACCTATATTAATAAATAACATTCTGTGGAGTTTTCGTGATCCCGGTTGACATCTGTAGGAGTTGATTTCACAAAATATTTATCTTCTGCACAAAATGTTCATAAAATAAACAGGTTCGAAAGACCAAGAAATGAGAACAAAATTTCAAACAATTCCGTAAAGTCAAATGCACATTTTCAATTTTTATGAAAAACATTCTCTGAAATGTTAGGTTTTGGGTTGAAAACTGTAGTACTGGTTGATTCTGCAAAATATGTAACCTTTACTAAAAATTTTGATAAATACACTAATATTCTAAGTTCTTTAAACTTCAAATAAATCCCAAACAATTGAAAGTTAGGTGCAATTCTTCGGCAAAAATTTTAAAAAATCTATGAAGTTTAAAACTGTAGAATAAATTATTTAAAAAAAAAAATACCCTCAGTTTTAAGTATCAATAAAATTGGCAAATTTCTAAATAGGAAAAAATCCAAAACAATTCTAGAAACGTCTGGTCCCCTTTTTTAAAATACATAAATATACAAAAAAATCTGTGAAGTTTCTAGGATCTAGAAAGAAATTTGTAGCAGGAATTGATTTCACAAAATAGGTACCATCTGAAATGTCGATAAAAATGACTAAATTCTTCTTTCCGGAAAAATAAGGAAAAATCTTAAACAATTTCGTAAGTTGGATGCAGATCTTCAATATATGTAAATTCTGTGAAATACATCTGGGTTGAAACCGTAGGAATAGTTGTTTTAAAAATAGGTATCCAAATTTCCTCGTCGCTGTCCTCCCGACAATCACCATATTAAAACCAGGATTTGCACTTTGTATGCTTTTCCAATCGTGCACTGATATTATTGTTTAAACAGCAACATTATAAGCCAATCCAAGTACCGCTTAAATCAGAACCCACGATTTGTGGTCTGTACAACTTATAACTAAGTTTTGAATAATTTCCCGAGTTGCAAATATGCCGGTGGTATTGATGGTCCCTGAATTAAAAGTGATACGAAGTCTTTGAATTTGAGTATGCGATCCTCTTTAATATGAATGTGGCATTTGTCAGAAGTATGATGTCGCGTGTATCATATTTGAAGAATATATAATAAAAAGTCTTACCTGAAAGAAGAACCGCATCATTTCAAAATAGTTTCAGGAAACTATTCTCACATTTTGAAAGCCATTCATGATTTGACTGAATTATTTTATTGCATTAACATTAAAATACATTTACTGTCGAAAGCGCGGACGTAATCGGAAGCACCTGCTGATATTCAATTAGTTACTGCAATACTTTCATTTCACTTGAAATCAAGGTATGATATTAATTGGATAATACTGCGGTAAAGCAACAGTAGGCAACATCTATCAAAGTCAAAGCTGACAATTATCAATCAATATTGTTGAAAACTTTTGTTGATGGCCGGTAGAATTAACAATATAACCCTATGAAGTATGTTGCAATTTTTATTCCCTGCGGAAGTGAAATGCTTGACATTAATGCTAATTGTCATTTTAATATAATCAGTCATGTTTCTGCTAAATAATTTTGACTGTATTTTTCTTTAGGTGTCGAATTGACCTATTATTTGGAACAAAAGTAATGAAGATGATTCGTCTTACAATGTCGTTTTCTCGATTGTATAACAATTTAATCTTAAAGCAACAGAAATTGACATGGCGATCAACAATCATTATATAGCTCAGTAAATTGATAATGGAAGAGAGGAAACTGGCTGTAATGGATACGGTATATCATTTATATTATGGTTACTATCATACAAAATTACTTGGGACATCACAATTTTTATTTAAGAATTCTGTAGAACAGTGTATTTAGGAGTACTGCATATATTCCAATACCGTATTCATTGACATCCTTAAAGAGACGGGCAAAGAATGCTATAAAGCTAACAGTCTAGAATGAGATTCGATACTATAAAAAGAATTACAGATGGCACTGATACAGTTATTAAGTTACAATTTGTTTTGTTGTTCTTTCATGTTTCCTCCATACTCTTTGTTTAAACAGTTGGTTCGGTTCAAATTCTCCCTTTGGTCATTTGCTTTGGTATTCTTTTGCAGATATATTAGTCAAGTTTTTCATTGAGTCCTTTTAATTGCATTCAGCCTCGTAGAAAACAACAATACCATGGTATGTGTAAAGCTAGATGCTTTCTTTATGACGACAACCCCAGTAGCATTGACGCAATACAAGCACAAAAGTAATTCAGTTAAAGTTATCACTAGTTGGCCCAAATCTTTTTCTATGTGTTATTACTTTATTATTATTATCATTTTGTCTACTTCCATATACATATAATTTCTGCAGATTGCCCTTTCGAAAACTATCGGTGCAGATCGAACCAACAGAAGGATTTATTTCAAGTCAAGTAAAATGTATTTAAAGTGGTAAACATATAACAATCATATAACATAAGCTCTAAAGAGCTTTTTAAACCGACATGATATGTATAAAAGCTGTGAGAGAATAATCAATCAATCAGATTAAAGTGGAAAGCCAACCCCAGCTGAGAACAGAGCTTTGCTCAAGGAATAGACTTTATTCTTTAACAAATTTTCAAAACTTATATATTACAAATGTTTGTTTTAGTACCAGCAGTGAAATATTGACTTTTGGGTGGGCGAATAGCTTTGAGACAAACAATCCCCACAAAGTGGCAAAAGACTGATTTTCTGCAAATTACCTTTTTGATTCGAAAACAAAGAAAGAATATGGAAAAACAACATTATTTTTTTCCCAAAAGACATTCAATGAAGAACTGTCGATTACAAATTTGTAAACAAAACAGAAAACGAACTTAAAAGCAATTTTATCTGTAAGAAACATTCAGAGCGAAAAAAGGATGCGGTCCACTGTCCAGATGACTATATCAAGTGAATGATTTGACTGGAAATTAGAAACTTTTTCCGAGTCTTACTTCAAACGTTCGGTTGGATCAGCAAGTAGGAAATAGAAACAAATGGATTATCACAGAAAATCAACACAACTGCTAAAACATTCCAAACACGAACACTTGCACAAATAATCATGGAAATTTTACAGCAAACATCAATGAGTAGAGTATATTGGCAAACGAATACCGAAGCAAGAACAAGGAAAGGGGAAATTCTAAAATCATAAATCCAAAATCACGGCAATTCATAGCAACACGAATTTAGACAGTATGACAAAGACAAAGCAAATAAACAAAAATGAACAAGAACGCTAAAAAACTAAAGCACTAGCATTGTGAACCCTGGGGTACCATCAGGTGCTCCGGAAGGGTAAGCATTATCTGCTCCACGCGTGGCACCCGTCACACTTCCAGTGAAAAGTCCGGTATTTTCACAGTCGGTGTTAGTCAGTCCGGTAACAAACTCTGGATCTACCAAAAGATATCTGTTCTCATTTGTGAAACAGAAACATTGTAATGGTCTGTCAAATCGTGGTGACGACCGTAAAACTTCTGTAGTGACAATTGCAACAGCGACTGAAAATACCCTTAATGTATAAGTTTTTGAGACAGTAATTTCGCTCTGTTGACAAAATCGCTGTACAAACTACAGGCTCGGCAATAGCGAATGAGTTGTGAAATGTACACGCCATATGCCGGAGAAGTGGGAATATTACTGCTAAAAAACACGAAGTTCACTATTGGAAAGTCGAAATCATCACGCTTGTCGTAAAGTTTTGTTTTCAGACATCCAGAGTTGTCAGTGTAGAGGTATAGGTCCAGGTATGATGCTGATGATGGTGTATAAGAGGTCTCATTAATTTCGAGTTCATTTGGGTAGGTTATCCTTAAATTGAGGATTGTTCAATGAAAGAACATCATCTATATAACGGAAACTGAAATTAAAGGAATTGGCTAGCTTATTGTCTTTTTTCTGAACTAGCCCTTGTATGAACCTGGCTTCATACGAATAAAGAAACAAATCTGCTAAAAGTGGCGCATAATTAGTCCCCATAGGTATCCCTATTGTCTGCTGGACGATCAAATGAAAGCTGTGATGGCAAACTTTCAGTGGTTGCAATTCCTAATCACTTCTCATTATGATTCTGCCACAAGTTCTGGATATGATATTGAGATATACCGGTTTCTTGAGAATGGGAAGGTCACAAGATGGTTGTTTCAAAGAGAAAGGTTATAGAAATATAAACTTTTTTTACAGAATGTCCCCTGCAAAAAAAACTTGAAAAGATTATGCAAAATTTTCCTTAAAAGTAATATTAAAAATAAAGCCTAAGATGAAGCATATACGCATTCAATACATTTCCAACATACAAAATATAATACACAAATTCCTACGACCAAAAGAAGTGTATATTTGAGGTAAAATCGCTAAAAGAAACTCGTAATATGTGGAAAGAGAGTTTGGTTGAAAGTAAAAATTAATACAATACAAACTCATAATATGTGAAAAGAGAGTTTGGTTGAAAGTAAAATTTAATATAATACAAACTCATAATATATGAGAAAAAAAAGAGTTTGGTTTAAAATAAAATTTGACATAATGCAAACTCATAATATATGAAAAAAAAAGTTTCGTTGAAAAGTAAAATTTAAAATAATGCAAACTCATTATATGCGAAAAAAGAGTTTTAAAGTAAAATTTAATATAATACAAACTCATAATATGTGGAAAAAAGAGTTTCGTTGAAAGTAAAATTTAATATAATGCAAACTCATATATAATGGCATGTCATATATAATGGCAAACTTAATATAATGGCATGTCAGTTAACTGCTAGTAGTCTCTTGTGATTTCATGTTTATGTCCATATATTTAGTTCTCTCAGTTTCATTTCTCACAATTGACTCAGTCCTGTTGCCAACTGAATTGTACTGTTGTTACGATTGTTTCTTTATTTATCACATTGGCTGTAGGGGGAAGGTTTGGGCCCAATTAAACTAGTTTAACCCCGCCGCAGCAGGTTTGCGCCTGTCCTAAGTCAGGAAATTTATTAAGCCATTGTGTGTCTTGTCTGTTTTCTAGTTAGTTCACTTTATGTCTATGGGAGTCTAGGATGATGTTTATTTCGCTGAAATTGATTACTCTTTATTTAGGGGCCAACTCCGACCTGCCACTGGGTGTGGGGTTTCCTCACCGTTCATTGAAGATCTTATGGTGGCTTTGAGATGTTATTACTCCCCTTTGGGTCGTTGTCTCTTTGACAAATTCCCCGTTTCCCTTCTTTTTTCATAATATGCGAAAAAAAGAGTTTGGTTGAAAGTAAAATTTAATATAATACAAACTCATAATATGCGAAAAGAGAGTTTGAAAGTAAAATTTAATATAATGCAAACTTATATCCTTTCGTAAAATATTTAATACAGGAGGTTGTCTTTTATTGCAGTGTGGAGTTGGTAAAAAAATTCCCCGTGGTAGAGATGTATGCTCTTTATTTTTCTTAGATATGGTGTACTTGTACATGAGATAATATATCATGTGTACACTTTGTTCAATGACTATTATCTAAATTTATGTAAATTGTAAAACCCAAGGATAAACTCCCTCCATCGTAGTTTTGTCCTTAGCTATATTTGATATTACTGATTATTCGGATTTCGTTTGGTTTTATACATTTTATATCTTTTTTGAAATAATGGATTTCCTTTGTTTGGGTTCTAGTGCTTCTGATGAGGAATAAATTTCCGAAATGGCCATACAGCTCATTAAAATTAATGCAGTTGGAGTTGACATATGTGTTATTGTCTCATGTTCATTTACTCCATATCCTTTCGTAAAAAATTTATAATATGTGAAAAAAAAAGAGTTTGGTTGAAAGTAAAATTTAATATAATACATACTCATGTGAAAAGAGTGTTTGATTGAAAGTAAAATTTAATATAATACAAACTCATAATATGTGAAAAGAGAGTTTGGTTGACAGTAAAATTTAATAAAATACAAACTCTTTATATGCGAGAAGAGAGTTTGAAAGTAAAATTTAACATAACAAAACTCATAATATGTGAAAAAAGAATTTCGTTGAAAGTAAAATTAAGTATAATGCAAACTCATAATATGCGAAAAGAGAGTTTGAAAGTAAAATTTAATATAATACAAAATCATAATATGCGGATAGAGAGTTTGGTTGAAAGTAAAATTTAATATAATACAAACTCATAATATTTGAAAAGAGAGTTTGGTTGAAAGTAAGATTTAATATAATACAAAACCATAATATGTGAAAACAGTTTGGTTGGAAGTAAAATTTAATATAATGCAAACTCAGAATATGTGAAAAGAGAGTTTGGTTGAAAGTAAAAAAATTAATTATATACACACAAACGTATAATATGTGAAAAGAGAGTTTATTGCAGTGTGGAGTTGGTAAAACAATTCCCCGTGGTAGAGATGTATGCTCTTTATTTTTCTTAGATATGGTGTACTTGTACATGAGATAATATCTCATGTGTACACTTTGTTCAATTACTATTATCTAAATTTAATATGTAAATTCTAAAACCCAAGGATAAACTCTCTCCATCGTAGTTTTGTCCTTAGCTATATTTGATATTACTGATTATTCGGATTTCGTTTGGTTTTATGCATTTTATATCTTCTTTGAAATTATGGATTTCCTTTGTTTGTGTTCTAGTGCTGCTGATGAGGAATAAATTTCCGAAATGGCCATACAGCTCATTAAAATTAATGCAGTTGGAGTTGACATGTGTGTTATTGTCTCATGTTCATTTACTCCATATCCTTTCGTAAAATATTTGGTTGAAAGTAAAATTTTAATATAATACATACTCATAACATGTGAAAAGAGTGTTTGGTTAAAAGTAATATTTAATGTAATACAAACTCATAATATGTGAAAACAGAGTTTGGATGAAAGTAAAATTAAATATAATGCAGTTTTCTGCATGTTCTTCAACTCTTAATGACTAATTCCATGGTGCTGTCTATATGAGGAACTGCTTTTTTTTATGAAAATCTGTCAACGAAAAGTGAAAAGCTATGGAAGTTTGAAAAGGATTTCATGTCGGGTAAGCAGTTGAAAAGAATCGGTGACCGACACTATCATCTTCAGTATAGAACACAATCATATTCGTATATATGAAATCAAATGCAGAAAAAAACAAACCAAGATCCGAAATGTAATCTTTACGAACAAATGGACTATTGTAGTTTACTATCAAAGACGCAAAAGGCTTATCGACTAAAAAGGATGAAACTAATTAAGGAGGTTCGCTCCTTATGTTTTTGGATTTCTGTCAGATTTTTGGAATCCTCTGGTTTTATCCATTTAAAAGCATTATAATATGTTGCCCATGGACCCCTTTATCTTTTTCCATAATTTCATTTTATACATATTTATGAGCATTCTGTAAAAAATTCATAAAATTCATTCTATTTATTCTGACACATTCATTGATGCATTTCCCATGTTAATCATATGAAGAAATCTGAGGAGTTCAGTTTCCCGCCAAATTTTAAATAACTTTTATCTCAAAAACAAGATCATCAACCTATCTTTTTTTCACTTTTTTTACTTCCTTAGATAGATAGATAGATAGATAGATTTATTTGATCAAATATCAACATAGAAGACAACAGCATTACATCAAAGTTAAATAACAATATACTGCATGCATATTAAAAATGTAACAATATATAATATTTTAAAAAATGTGTTGACACATGATCTGGATAGCCAATAAAAGCCATATGGCTTATTTCCAATGGGGTCCATTTTGTGACATTCTTTAAACATCTATTTTATACTAAAAAACAAATAAGACTTCATGACTTTGGCAGGTTATAAAAATATAGCAATATAATTTAAAATAAGCCACTAAAATATATTTACTTTTAAAAGACAACTTATGGTTCAATAAAAAATATAAGAACTATTGAAATCGCTACTATCTTTATTGGACAGAAAATTTTTCACCCCCAATTTAAACGAATGGATATTTTTAACATTTTTCAAATTAAATTGGCGTTATGATAAAATGTTAAAGCCTGTTGTCCTTTAGCAGATGGTATAAAGAAATTATATTCACTTGATCTTGTGAAATGTGTATGACAATCTTTAATTTTTGTAAAATTTTNNGAGCACCTGATGTCACTCCCGGTTTTCATGGGAGTTCACACTATGAGTGCCTTAGTTCTTAATGTTATCTTTTTATTTCCGTGCATTGTAGCTGTCTCACGTCCTTGTTTTGTCTTTGTTTTTATCTGTTACCGTTTCTGCCATGTCTTTGGACTTCGATTTTTGTAGTCATCGCTTCCCTTGTTCCTTCGGTATTCTACTGCCGTTGTTCCACAAAGAGAGCACTCCAAGCCGTAAATTAAATTTCTCGAGGAGCAATTCAGATCATCATAACTTCTGGTGTAATAAGTTTTGTTGGTTAAATTACTGGTAAAATTTGTGTCTGTAATAAGAATGTTACAAGTTTTGCAGTTTTTCACTCGGCATGGCGCAATTATGCCTTGTGTTTGGTGTTCGGGAAAATTCAAAATATCATGTAATTTGACTGAACAGGGTTTAATCTGTGGAGCAGAATGTAATGAGCTACTTGTAGAAAGGGTATGATCTGAAAGTGACTCCTGAGAATCTGTCAAAGTTGAAACTGAACTACTCTGGACACCTAAATTTCCCAATGAACCCGTGTCCGCAGCTTCATCGGTAAGGGACCTTTTTAACCCGGGAGACGTCCCAGCCGGTATGGGTTCCTTTAGTTTCTCTATTCTCATGGCTAAAGTAATACTTAGCTACTGAGCGGATGATATCCTCGGGGACGAACCGTCCACCAGCAGAGATATCGGCCCAGT
This sequence comes from Modiolus philippinarum, assembly GCA_002080025.1. Classification (NCBI taxonomy): domain Eukaryota; kingdom Metazoa; phylum Mollusca; class Bivalvia; order Mytilida; family Modiolidae; genus Modiolus; species Modiolus philippinarum. The sequence goes on from MJUU01018089.1 coordinate 116,052, forward strand.
GGTACAAAACAACGGCAGTAGAATACCGAAGGAACAAAGCACAAGATTACACAAATCAAAGTCCAGAGACAAGGCAAAAGCAAGAACACCAAAAGACGGAAGACCAAAGAATGTTAAAACCTGTTGTCCTTTAGCAGATGGTATAAAGAAATTATATTCACTTGATCTTGTGAAATGTGTATGACAATCTTTAATTTTTGTAAAATTTTTATGCATGTAGTACGGACTTTTATTATAGCAAATCTTATGTACATGATTTAGTCTCAGCTGTTTAACTCTATTTTCAACATTTAGAAAATCAACACTGTTCAAAATTTCAAAATTTACTGAACTTCTATTTCCCATATCTTTGATAAATCTGACTGCTTTATTTTGAAAAACTTGTAATTTATTTTTAAACTTTTTACCCAGACCAGACATGCATAGTCAAAGTGACATTGTACTGATGCTACGTATAACGTTTTTCTAGATTCTATCGAAAGACATCGCGCATGTCTGTAAAGGAACTTCAGTCTTGCATTTACTTTTTGTAGTATATTTTCAACAATCGATTCTCCCGACAAAAATTCGTCTATATCTACACCCAAGTATTTCACACTTTTTTGAGCTGAAATAGTATAATTGTTACAAGTAACTTGAAAATGATCAATTTTTGCAAGTTTACGCCTAGAACCAAACAAAATACATTCAGTTTTCCCAGGATGCAGGGATAGCTTATTGCCAATTAGCCACTGACTGCAAGACTGGAGTTCCTTTCCAAGTTTTTTTTATATAACTTCCGGGTTCCTGTGAGAGTACAGTTTATATTTGTTTTAAATTTTCTAACAAATATGTCATTTATTTGAAATCTTATTTATTTTCAAATAGAGTAGCGAACCCCCTTAACAAGACTTTTATGGAAAACAATTAAGCAGATGTTTATTTACATGTGCTGCATAAAACTTCAATATACATGTAAAGCGTTGTTCAATTGCTTGATTCTGTCATTTCTTTGTGGAGACTTTGTCTCATGGTATTTTTACTCCATATCCTTTCATTTTTGATCTAATATTACTTATAACAAATAACAAAATACCGAAGTTACTGTGAATTCAGAAACAACGGCAGTAGAATACTGAAGGAACAAAGGAGTGAAATTTACAAAAATCGAAGTCCAAAGGCATGGCCAAAACGAGAACACAGAAGACAATGACGTTAGAATGATGTAACAGGGGATTGTGTTCCCCTGATTCAGTCGAATGTTATACGGATTTTCCTTACTGGTCTCTTCCTTTGATCGTTTCTGACTTTTGTTGTCACTTTCATATGTTAGACACAAAACAATGACGTTAGACAGATACAAAGCACAGAAACTGAGAGTGACATCAGGCGCATGATTATATGATTTTCCTTTTGTTTTTATTTAGACGTTTTTTTTTCATTCATATATCTTAGAAGTTGAACTTGCATTGGCAAATGTTTGAAAATAATTCTGTACAGAATGATGTAACAGGGGATTTATTCCGGCAGTGTATTCCTTCCTTTTTGATAAAATGCACTAGGGTAGAATATCCACAACATCTAATTGACCAATCACAATGTAGTTCTGACTGTGACGGAATAAACACCAAGGTAGAAATACAATAGGTTGTTTAAGTACCCGGAAATTCTACACGCCGGAAAAAGTACCCTATCTCTTCTGAATATTACAATTCAAACAACGAAAGCCTGAAATTGGCACTTTTGTACTGAATTATACTGAAAAGAACCAGACTGAACTTAACCAGTGATATGGAGTAAATACACAACAGGCAGCGTCTCTTCTAATACATTGAAAAAGTAAAAGAAATAGTCTTGAACCAAGTCTGAACAAGTATGAAATTTCCTGAATGTGTTTAGGCCCGTTTTGACTTGTTCAAACTTTTATTGATACGAACTGTTATTGAATGAGTCTCAACCTGTATGGACAATTGTGAGTTTCAGCCTGTATTGATAATTTTGAAGTTGCAGAAAGGGTCTTGACCTTTCTTGACAAATCTAAAGCCGTTTTGTGTCTGAATATGTCTTAAACCGTCCTAAGTTTTACTGAAAACTTCTTGACCTATGTAATCTGCCTAAGACCCATACTTGACAGAGTTTTGACTGTCTCCACACGTCCCAACATATCAATTTTCTTACAACGATACATAAATAACAAAAAAAACGAATTGCATCTTTCATCCCACAAAACGATTGTCTAGAAATGGCAAAAGGTACGATAAAGCAATGTAAGAAACCTATTTCAATCAAATTTCTTTTTTTTTATAAATAACCACTTTATAATATTTTTCTATCATGATGAATTGTAGAAAAATCAACATAACATGTTTTTAGCATTCACAATTTACTTAATTGTCAAATGAAACTGTAGTTGTTGACATTAAACCCCAGAGGAATAAATTGAACCACTAAAATTGTGAAAGCAATTCTTGACAACAAGAAACACATTTAGTAACTGTTCTATCACTAATTTATCCATCCATTTAACTAGTTCACTTTCTTGTATAAAGGAGTTGCTTATTAAATAATGTGAAAAAACTTATCAAAACTCTGGCGTAAATTACTTTTGGAGTATGAAAAATTCTATTGAAGTTTTAGATAAACTACATCAGTTCAAAGACCAGTCTCTTCCATCGACAGTTATGATTTTTCTACAATTTATACAACATTTCCAAATTTTTAAATCCAAATTTGGACAACTTGTCAAATGGTCTTTGAAATTTTCTGGTCTGCAGTTCATTTGTTCTAACAAAAGCAAGGATTCTTCTCAAATATAACATACAATAATTAATTATTCCTGGACATGTGATGATATGATTAATGCACTCAATCTTCTGCTGGACAAAATTTTTATTCGTTTTGGCAACACTATTTATCAACAGGTCATAGGTTTTTCCATGAGTACAAATTGTGCACCTGTCTTTGCAGATCTTTCTCTGTTCTGATACGAATGAGACTTCATGAAAAAACTAAAAAAACGGAACCATATAAAACAGTGATAAGCTTTATTCTATTTACAATGATAACAGCAGGTATATTGACGTTATCCTTACTATTAACAATCCCCAGTTTCTAGATTATGCAGACATCATTTACCGATAAGAACTGCAATTAGATATAGCTAACAATGATTCCAAATACTGTCCTTTTCTGGATCTAGCTATTTTCATTGACTCTGGTAAAATAAAAACTTAAATATATGATAACAGGGTTGATTTTGATTTCACTATTACTAATTTCCCTTTTCTTGATGGCGACATTCCTCTGGTTCCATCTTACGGGGTGTATATTTCTCAACTGGTACGATTCGCATGAGTTTGTTTGTAATGAACGTAACCTAACTATCACAGCAAAACTTTTACAACAGGGTTACAGATTCATTTATGCATTATGCTTGATTTTCTAACTGATAATATATTTGTCACATTTGAAGGTGCTATATATCAACGGCAACTTGGCATACCAATGGGCACTAATTTGGCACTTTTACTCGCAGATTTGTTTTTAATTTCTTATGAGACTTAATTTCTTCAGAGACTCGTAAAAGATAAAAAATAAAAGATGCCAGATCCTTCAATCTCACTTATAGATCTATTGATAATGTTTTTTCCGTCAATAATGCATCTTTTGCAAAATGGAACTCATTAATATATCAGCCAGAATTTGAGATAAAGGAAACCACAGAAACTACCATATCTACATCTTTTTGGACTTACATCTCAAATTTGACGAAAATGGTCAACTCAGTACTAAAATTTACGACCAAAAGGGACAATTTTATTTTATAAATTACCAATTTCCCTGACATGGACAGTAAGATTCCAGCTTCTCCTGCTCAGGGAACAACGGCAGCAGAATACCGAAGGAACAAAGGGGTGACATTCACAAAAATCGAAGTCCAAAGACAGGGCAAAAACGAGAACACAGAAAACAATGACGTTAGACACAAAAACAATGACGCCAGACAGACACAAAGCACAGAACCAGAAACCACAACANGAAAATGGTCAACTCAGTACTAAAATTTACGACCAAAAGGGACAATTTTATTTTATAAATTACCAATTTCCCTGACATTGACAGTAAGATTCCAGCTTCTCCTGCTCAGGGAGTGTATGTTTCACAGCTGATTGATTACGCGAGAGCTAGCACAAATTATACAGACTTTCTCATTAGACACATTTATCTCCGTGACCGCCTTATTCGTCAAGGCTTCAAAAAGTATCGTCTCATACGATCATTAAAAAAGTTCTTTAATAAATATAAGTCCCTTGCATAAAAATTTGAAGTTTCGGTCCGAATTCTGATTCAAGATTCTTTCTTTACTTAATAATGAGATGTTAATTTCTTTTAACTGTCTACGACCTTTCAATGGCAATTGCTGTTGAGTTCCTACCGTACACTGCCGCGATGGAAGATGAGATTTGGCCAGCCATAAAACCAGTTTAAACCACCATTTCATTTAAAATGCATGTACCAAGTCAGGACCATAGCAGTTGGCAGTTGTTTGTCGGCGCTTTTGTTATCTGTATTGTTTTGTGTATCACATTTTTGTCTTTGTCGATGATGTTTCTTATACATATTTTCCATTTTGATCTCTGTGTACAAAGAGATAAAACTTTCACCTTGGTCTTGTTTGCGGGTTACCGAAGTAACATGTACCATGGATTTTAATTGGTTTTGTCCTAGGGTTAGAGAATGCATTCACCAATCAGTAACCCAACAGATCTTTCACATCATTTTACTTAATACTGAGATGACCATTACATACGACATGTCAAATACAATTGCTGTTGAGTTGATTCCGGACACTGCCACAATGGAAGGGGAGGTTTGACTAGCCATCAAAACATTTGATATCTTATTATGGCGTTACTCGAAAACAGCTTATTACTAAGGGCATTTCTAATCCTAGTTTTTGTGGAAATGTTGTTAAAAATGCTAGTCCAGAAAGTTGGGACGTTACTTACAGTCTTTACGTCATAGGATTGAGTTGATTCTGGACACTGCCGCAATGGAAGGGGAGCTTTGACTAGCCATCAAACCATTTGATATCTAATTATGGCGTTACTGGCAAACAGCTTATTACTAAGGGCATTTCTAATCCTAGTTTTTGCGGAAATGTTGTTAAAAATGCTAGTCCAGAAAGTTGGGACGTTACTTACAGTCTTTACGTCATGGGGGATATCGACAAGATATTCTGCTTGAATCCTTTAAATTAGCTTAAAAATCTAATGACATGAAAATTTTACACAATTTTTATATTTGCCTCTCACTGATATTGCCGATGTCTACTGAAATTTATAGATTCTTGATCAAACCCTTCGGGAAGTTTTCAGTTTGACTTTTCCTCTGTAGTGCGGAAGTATTCTATCAGCAGACTGGGCTCCTTTAGCTAGCTGGCAGATAACGAGCACCCCTTTACCCATCTTTCAAAATCCGCATTGTCTTTTTCTTTCCTTCCTATCGTTGTTTACATTTTTTCTTTTTTTTTTTCTTTTTTTTTTTTGGTTTTATTTGGTGTTTGTCATGTGTTTTTCCAGGCATGAAATTGTAATTTTTGAGCCATTCTAGATGTTTCTTGTTATCCCCTTTTTTCATATCCTTTCATTAATCATTTTACGACTGGAGATTGTCTATCCTGCAGTGTGGAGTCCGTAAAAAGATTCCCCGGTAGAGAGATGTATGCTCTCTATATATATTTCTGTTATGGTGTACTTGTTCGTGGGAGAATTTTTCATATGGATATACTTGGATATACCTTAGCTATATTTGATATTACTGATTATTCGGATTTCGTTTGGTTTTATGCATATATATCTTTTTTTGAAATTATGGATTTCCTTTGTTTGGGTTCTAGTGCTGCTGATGAGGAATAAATTTCCGAAATGGCCATACAGCTCATTAAAATTAATGCAGTTGGAGTTGACATATGTGTTATTGTCTCATGTTCATTTACTCCATATCTTTTCGTGAAATACTATTCATATTTTCAAATTTTGGCATTTATTTTTGTAATTTCGATAAGTAATTCTGACCACCTGTTTAAAGTGACCACATCTCACTATTTTATAATGCCAAGTGTTCTTACAATCGATTTGATGAGTGCCCTGTGTATATGATGTAAGAGCTTTTGTCGAGCAACGGATAACAGTGATTGTAAGAGCACTTTGCCAGTTTAACGAATGTTAATCCCCGCATCCATGACCAGCAAAGACATGGATGTAGCGTTGTTCGCCAATTAGCAAATTCCGCTTAAACCGGTGCTGGAGCCGTCTTGAACTTACTATGAGGTATGAGCAAAGCTCATCGTTGAAGGCCTCATGGTGACTTCAAGATGAAGAACAACTATAAAAGCGTTGTTCCTTTGCTTGTTAGTTACCATGCATTTGTATAAACTTTGTCTCAGGGGTATCTACTCTACATCCTTTCATTCACCATTAAGGTTGAGTTTTCAATATGAAGAATCTACCCTTAAAATCTTATCAATACCATTTCAATTTCTGTGTATGAGTATAATCTACGCGAAAATAAAATTGTAGAATTCATTAAAAAACAAAAAATACAATATTCATCAAAATGTAAATGTATTTTAAACGTTTGTGAACAAAATAAATAAAACTGGTATAGTGGGCCACATTTAAAAGCTAAAATATATAAAATGCGCAAATTAAAAAAACAATTAAGTCGACAAAAAGGAGCAGAAGGTTAACCTATTAACTGAGACTGCGTATGCCTATGTTGTATTGTATTGATAACGTATATCTTATTGAATTGCATGTTCATTATTTGGAAATGATGGCACTGTAAATTAATTAAAATTCTTAAAACTTTACAATATATAATATATTCTTAAAAAGGTCATTTTAAAGGAAGTATTTTTATTTACTGACTAAAAACTTTTACAAGAAAGTAAGTTAAACTTCTGGCTTGGTCAAGGTTAACAAAAAATGAACGAATATGGAGTAAATGCCCATGAAAAAAGTCTCTACACATACGTAGTAGTCACCAGCAAAGGAACAGTTCAGGTTGACACCAGCCTTGCCAGGTTCAGACTCTTTCATTTAAGGTTCACACTGATTGAGACAGGTCTTTACTCCTTCATTTAAGGTTTACACTGGTCGAGACAGATTCTGACTCTTTCATTTCATGTTTACACTGATCGAGACATGCCAAGTCTTTCATTTTACGTTTACATTGGTCGATGATGACAGATCCAGACTCTTTCATTTCAAGTTTTCACTGATCGAGACCGGTAAAGACTCTTTCATGTCAGCTTTACACTGGTCGAGACGAGTCCAAACTCTTTCAATTCGGGTTTGGGGACCGATGCTTGGCACGTTTTGAACAAAGCTCATTGTTGAAGCCCTCATTGTAAATCCAAGATGAACAACAACAATAAAGGCGTTGTTCCATTGTTTAGTTATACCATGTATTTGTAGAGTCTTTGTCATATGTGCATTTACTCTATATCCTTTCATTGTTTATTGTAGACTAGTCGAGATTGGTCCAGATTTTTTATTGGACTTATGCAACAATGAAAAGGATATAGAGTTAATGCACATATGACTTTTTCATATGTACATTTACTCTATATCCTTTCATTCTTTATTTTAGACTAGTCGAGATAGGTCGAGATTATTTAAGTCCAGAGATAGGTCCAGACTCTTCCGGTACAGGTAAAGACTAGTCAAGAAGATTCCAGACTCCTTTAGTACCATACTGGTTTTGACTTGCCCTGACAAAGATTCTGGCAGTACACAACTACAAGACAGATCAAGACTTTGCACAGAGTTAGACAAGTCGATACGGGTCGGGATGAAAATAGTTTTGTCCAGATTGATATTGTAATAAACACAATGGTAATATATGATGGGGAATTTTTAGAAGTTCCTATCAAATGATAATCCCTAGAACACCGAAAAATAGATCCGTACATATCTGTAATTTAACAGCCAATGATCCAATCTTAGCTACACTGATCATTTGGGGTAGCAACAAAATTACTGAACAGTCAAAAGCCGAAATCCATGAGACAAAAAATCAGATCAAAATACAATAATGATCTCGACCAGACGAAGACTGGTGATATGCTGTTATTCTAAGTTTCTCCTGATTATTACAATTCTTGCTTTTATTCTTCCTTCAACAATTTTTTACCAAGCAATTATTGTGAAATAGTTAAACGAAGCGATTTTAAACTTTGCACACAGTTACACCATCATCTGAATTGCTATATGCCCTTCGTTTAACATAAAATTGCCAAGATGGCTGCCAAGATATGCATAAATAATTTTGGACATTTTATGCTCTTTTTGAATTAAGAAATAAACTACATAGAAGAATGAAAGTTTATGGAAAGCAGGTACCTAATGTTGTGCAACTACCACAAAACTTTGGTCGTGATCATAAAACGAAATGGCTGTCGTAACACAGAAGTCTATAATGAAAAGATTTCGAGTTTTTTTTTTTTCTAAGAGAGAAAGAATGACTTGATGCTATCGAAGGAAACTCGGTATGTATGCGATGACCAAAAATTACAAATTGGCCGTAATTATCTTTTAAGAGAACTGCCAATAGAAGGCGAAAATTTCAACTTTGTCGGATTTCAACAAAAATTAATTATATAGATATAGTTTCACGCTGCGAACAAGATCGAAAGATCGAATTGGTTATTACTGGAAATTTCGAATCTAGTCAGTTTTAGTTTTATTTATTAGATGATAGTGATTAGATGCATATCGTAGCATTGAAAAATAAAAAAAAAACTCGATATTAGTTTATAGCAAGCGGATATGGTCAGCAAAAGTGACTTAAAAGGTTAAATTGATAAATTTAAGGCTTGTGTGCTTATAAGCTCCAAGTAGCTTGATAATATATGATGATATAAAAAGTAGGGGAAAAGGGTCGTGTATTATAAAATTAGAGATTTTTTTAGACCCACTTCATTTTCTGAATATTTAAAAAAAAATGTAATAAATGATCTTGCAAAAAGAGTTGAACATTTTATGTTTAGATGTATGCTCTCGATATATTTCAGTTGATAGAATTTCTCAAATGGATATACTATTATCTAAATTTATGTAAATTCTAAAACCTAAGGATTAACTCCCTCCATCGTAGTTTCGTCCTTAGCTATATTTAACATTACTGATTATTCGGATTCGCTTGTTTTTACACATTTTAACACTTTTTGAAATTATGGATTTCCTTTGTTTGGGTTCTAGTGCTGCTGATGAGGAATTAATTTCCGAAATGGCCATACAGCTCATTAAAAATATTGCAGTTGGAGTTAACATATGTGTTATGGTCTCATGTTCATTTACTCCATATCCTTTCGTAAAATATTTAATACAGGAGTTTGTCTTTTATTGCAGTGTGGAGTTGGTAAAACAATTCCCCGTGGTAGAGATGTATGCTCTTTATTTTTCTTAGATATGGTGTACTTGTACATGAGATAATATCTCATGAGATAATATCTCAACTAAGGAGTATGTCCCTCATGCAAAGCTCTGTCCTTAGCTGATTTTGGATTTAAATTTAGATCACTTTGGTTATTTGTTCTCTATCAGTTTTTAAACATCTTTGAGTTTATGGTCTTCCAAACGTTTAGATTTTATCTGCACTGATGAGACATAAGTTGTCGAAATGCGCATATGCAGAAAGTGAATTCACAGTGACTTCGGTATTTAGTTATTTGTGTACACTTTGTTCAATTACTATTATCTAAATTTATGTAAATTCTAAAACCTAAGGATTAACTCCCTCCATCGTAGTTTCGTCCTTAGCTATATTTAACATTACTGATTATTCGGATTCGCTTGTTTTTACACATTTTAACACTTTCTGAAATTATGGATTTCCTTTGTTTGGGTTCTAGTGCTGCTGATGAGGAATTAATTTCCGAAATGGCCATACAGCTCATTAAAAATATTGCAGTTGGAGTTAACATATGTGTTATGGTCTCATGTTCATTTACTCCATATCCTTTCGTAAAATATACTATTTTAGCATTTTATCATTTTTGTTATTTCCAAATGTTTTTTCTGACCACCATTTTTATGCCCATATCTCACTATTTTATAATGCCAAGTTTTCGTACAATGGACTTGATGAGAACCAAGTTTTTGTCTATATGTTGCACCTGTCCACTTGCTTTAGACACTAGTACTTTTGTCGGCCAATGGATGATAGTGAATGCAATAACAACAAAATACCGAAGTTACTGTTAATTAATTTTTTGCATATGCGCATTTCGACAACTTATGTCTCATCAGTGCAGATCAAACCTAAACATTTGGAAGTCCTTTAACCAAAAAACATGTTAAAGCTGATAGAGAACAAATAACCAAAAGGATCTAAATAGTAAAGCCAAAATTCAGCTAAGAACAGAGCTATCCATGAGGGAGATACTCCTTAGCTTTATTCAAAATGTTGCAAAATTTAGATATTGCAAGTTTAAAAACAATTGGTTTTCGGGTCAGCACCGAAGTACTGACTACTGGGTTGGTGAATACCCTCGGGAACTAACAGTCCACCAGCAGAGGCATCGATCCAGTGGTAATAAATAACAAAATACCTAAGTTACTAGTAAGTGCGCTTTGCTATGTTTATTTGTGTTTGTTGACGACCTCGCATACATGACCAAAAAATACATGGATGTAGTGTTGTTTGACATCTAGCTAAAAATTCCGCTCAAACCGGTACTAGAGACCAACTTGAACTTACTATGTGGTATGTTGAAGGCCTCATGGTGACTTCAAGATTTAGAACAAAAGTAAAAGCGTTGTTCCTTTGCTCAAGGTTATATCATGTATTTTAGGGAGTTTGTCCCATGTGCATTTACTCCACATCCTTTCGTTGTTGTCATATAGTTTAAATCCAAATCTTGAATATCTCTCCCATGCTTGGTGGTAACTTTTCTAGTTCAATTTCTGCGATCGATTTCCTGCAATTTGATTTTTTATGATTTTGCAAAATATTTTCGTTACAGAAAACATCTTAATTTCACTACCTGAACCCCAGAAATAACTTTCATATCTAGGAAAATTTATCGTTTGGAATGAAGCAACGTTAATGTTGGCACGCTATAAAACCGGTTTAACCCACATGCCTGTACGAAGTCAGGAACATTGCGGTCGACAATTATTCTGGTGGTTTTCCACCTGCTTCGTCTTTTTACCTCTTTGACTTTGGCTCTGGACAATTCAGTTTGGTAAGTTTGTTATTTTCCAATGTAAATCTCAGAAAAATTCATTTCAATTGATAAAAGACGGTCATTTGGAAGGGAATCTAATTTTCTGGAGTACGTGTAGACCTGGTTTGTAAGGCGCTACGTAAAATGTTTACATGGCCTAATGTCCTACAGCTTCTTTTGGAAAAGTTTTCCATACCTATAATTTAATCTTCTCAAAATTATTTGATCATGGATGCAATGATGAGTATAACACACTTAATAGTTTGTAAAGTTGATATTAGGCATATTTGTAAGACATCATACTGTTTTAGAATACATTTGTATTTTTGATTAATCTTTTGACTTTTAACATGAAATTAAATATTTTGATGGTAAGATCTTTTGAATTGTGTAATAATATGTTTGTTAACCATTTATATTTATAAAGTGGGACTGTAGTATAACTGGATCCAAAAACGACAAAGTAACTGGTGGATTAAAAGAAATGTCAGTATAAAATTTTATTTTACTGTGAAATTAAACCAGAGGCTCCCAGGAGCCTATATCGCTCACCTGGCTTTCAGTTACCACAATCAAGGTAACATTGTAAGTTATACAATTGATCGTCAGTTTCTCAAACTTTTGTAGCTCAAACACCTCCAATATCTTGAACTGTTTTTAAAGTCTGATCATGGTTTACTATATTTCTTGGTTGGGCTTTTTTGACAAAAAGTTTTTGCTAACGACCGCTTTATACGCCAGTTTTGAAGTCGAGATGCCATTTTGTAAATGGCAGTCAACAAACAATTTTCAACATCGGTTTTGAAGTCGCAACATCAATATCTACTTGGAAATCAAATTTAATTGAAATCAGACAAAGTTGAATTTTTCCCGCCTTTTTTTGGCGGCCATTTTAAAAATGACGGTCAACGAACAATTTTTAACATCAGTTTTTCAACGAACAATTTTTATCATCAGTTTTTAAGTTACGACATCAAGACCAATTTGGAAACCAAATGTCATTGAAATCGGACAATTTTGAATTTTCCCGCCGCTTTTTGGGCAGCCTTTTTGAAAATGGCGGTCAACGAACAATTTTCAACACCGGTTTTGAAGTCGCAACATCAATATCTATTTGGAA
>MJUU01018091.1:6603-44706 GCA_002080025.1 Modiolus philippinarum
GTAATTTTGTTTGATGAATGTGGCTTGTTTGTGGATCCCCGAATTTTTTATTGAATTAAATGTATGAAAATTAACATGTGCCGACAGTACATGTACTTCAAATACACGAGTTAAATTAATTACGAATTTATCGATTCGCACTTAGACAGTATTGCAGTCAATATAATAAACACATTCTAAATATACACTCGTATACATTTCTAACATGTAAGTGAAAACATTCATACTTTGCACAATAAAAAAAAAGATATCATGAATTGACCTTACTTAGAATTACTTGTGAAAGTCGCTAAATATTTAGCTAAATGTTCTGAAGTTCTTTTAAAATTGAATGCATTTCTAAACGTCTTTATGGAATTATATTTTAGATTCTATAATAACTACTCTGTTTTATACTTGTTTTAACGAGCATTGTGTAGTTGATATACCACAAATATTTTTATTGCTTCAAATATTGTATACATATATTAAAGTAATGATAAACAAGATGATGTATGAATCACGTTGTGAAAAAGGAATAAGTAACTGTTACTTATTCCTTATTTCAAATAGGGAATAAGGAATAGGGAATAAGTAACTAACTTCACGCTCCTGTCGTTTTAAAAGAAATTATAGGTCTAGCTTATTTACGGATGTCAACAGTGCCGATGACCGGCAAAACGTACAGCCATTTTTAGTCACTTATCTTACATAGGTCTGGAAAGAATATTGTGGGACTAACAGAAAATTAAAGAAATATAATAATTTAACCGTGAATCTTGTACCTTTATAGGGCCATTTAAAAAAAAAATCCGCAAATTGTGTTGAAATTTGTAGGGTTATTTTTGGTACATGTACATGTGCTTTATTGAAATAGAATAAAATGTGACACTGACATTTTAGCAATCGAACATGCTTGGAAATAGTATTTGAGTATATGTAAGCCATTCTAAAGTGTTTGGAAAAATGATTCTACTTGAAGTACGTGTACATAGATAATCGTCTGAAAGCCATATTTTTCTTATGTGAGCGTATAAACATTTGCTTTTCGAAATTGCAGTAAGTATTTAGCTTTGAAAGTCTACTGACTGGCAAACCAAAAAATGTGTGCACGAACTGTGTGGGGATGATGTCCTATACTTGTTGGATTGTAAATTGAAATAATCGACGATCTACTTGAATTTAGGTGAAATGCAAACTCAAAGGAGGACACCTCTAGTGTCCTTTTCTGCAATTGTTATTTACAAAAAATACCGAAGTTGCATCAAAACAGTTCTCGTTATGCTGTACACGGGTTTCAAGGAGTAACCTCTCATCAGCAGCATATTTATTGAAGCATATTTCAATTTATTGTTCTCTTATTGTCACTTTATCTGTTATATGCCTTTGGCCCTTAATTGGGCGTAAATTGTGCATTTTCTTTATTAAAGTATTAAAGTATTAAAGTATGTTATTTAAGAGGATTAAAAAAAGAAATGTCAAAAGTTATCATTGTGTCTTGATGGTATGCATATAGTTTCTACAACGAGAAGACCGAGAATTAAGTTGATTTTGAAATTTGTCACATCGAATTAAATTAATTTTGCAAATGTTTGACAACGAGGCTTGCCGAATTTTCAAACATTTGTGATCTGAAAATTTATTGAGCAAGATGTGAGAAATTTCATAATTAACGTGTTTAAGTTGTAAAAGATGTTTTCTAATGACATAATGTAAAACACCGAGGTTTATGTTCCGAATAGCTTCGGCGGGAAATTTCACGCGAGTAGAGAGGAGAAATATTTTTACCACATCGGTCAGGCTTTGATTAAAGCTAGAAATTAGAGAAATTTAATTCAAAGTGTGGGTTATGTGTCTGCTGGATACGGGAGTTTCGAGAAAGAATCAATTGTGTAACTGTAGACAGATTTTGAATAAATAAATGCTAAAGAAACAAACATTTTGTTAGCGAGAAAAGAATTTACCTAGAGCGTTACAGATAGATTAAATATTGTTAACTCTTAGATGATCAGTGATAAAATGATTAACGATTCCCTCCGTATAGATTTTCAGTGAAATTACGGGGCAGTATAATTATTCAATTAATCACAAGAGTAACAATAATAACATGAATGAATAAAAGAAATACAACGACTTGACTGATTATTTGTCAATAAAAGATTATAACCATTATGTCAGAATTGAGTCACACTGACATTTCTTTAATTTCAGACTTCTTGCTTTCTTATTATGCATGTAATCTACATTTTTTATGTAAATAATCCTTTAGACATAAAAGGCAATAAAAAGTGTCTTCATACGGAACTTTGTTTGTCATAAAGTCTTCAACTATATAAATTATGACAGTTAAAAGGAAGAGTTTTTTCTTCGTATTTTAACAAAGTTCGCTTTATACAAATGAACGTCAAACAACATCTGTTTTATTTTATGACTTGAACTTGCCCCTACACTGTTGTAACATTTGTATTTGAAGTAATAATTTCTTCATTTTCAAAAAATACAGATAATTCTGACAAGATTTAGTACTGGAATATATTATAAATAGGACAAAGTCGTTTCTTTTTTTTCTTATTCCTCGGGCAAGCACTCGGGGATTAATTAGGGATTTAACTACTACTTATTATAAATAAGACAAAGTCATTTCTTTTTTCCTTGTTCCCCAGGCAAGCACTCGAGGATTAATAAGGGTTCTAACTACTACTTAAATTATATACTTGGTGTGTGTTAAGGTTAATGAAGGCTTAATTGAAAGATTTGGGTTTTACAACCACGGACAGTCTGACCAAAAAAAACCTCATGCCATCTAAAATAGCCTGAACAGTATATTAACGCGTTTAAACTCCTCGCATTAGGTCTAGGAATGAAAGACCTTCGTTTGTTTCAGATCATTTTTAATTATCTCATAAATATGACTTATTAACTGATAATTATGACATAACATCTCATGATCATGACATAATTATCTCGTTATAAGATATCTAAAATCTCTGAGATAATTATCTCATAAGTATGACTAATTTTTTCATAACTATGAGATAATATGTTATAATTATGAGTGATATCTAATAATAATGAAAAAATATCTTGTAATTATTAAATGTTATCTCTTAATTATGAAATAACATCTCAAAATAATCTCATAATTATGAAATGTTTCCTCATAATTATGAAATTATATCTTATAATCATGAAATAATTATCTCATGATTACGAGATATCTGTTCTTTATGTGCCATCAATACGTGTCCGTAACAGTTCCTGTGCTGCGGACGTCATATTAGCATATATTCGAATAATTATGCTATCTTCCAATAACTGAGGACAGTTTTAATTTATATTAAGAAATGTACAATTAATTGAAGATATTTGAAATTCAAATGAAGCCATTTCCTATTTAATATAGGTAAGACTGAATTGGACCTTTCTTACTTGGAAGAATATGCGTTTAATTTATATACATAATTGAATTGAATAACTACCATTTCATAACTTTAAGATATAAAGGTTTATTAAATTTTTTAAGGGATGTTGAGTATAATATTTTTTATGAAAATGTCATATGAAAATGTCATATTATCAATAAATTAAGTTATCTTAGTCATAAAAGTTCATAAACCATTTTGCTAGACAACGATGCAGGTGTTAATTTCATCAACAACCGGTTGCACTATTTCTCGTAAGTGACAAGAGACATGTACATTACTGACCAATGGCCAACTGAGATCAAATTTACACACATATTGATTATTATTTCGATATCTAATATATCTGGAGGTCTTTAAATTTGCTAGAAATTAGAGAAAGATCAGTTTGATTTAATTTGTCCAGGAAATGAATTAAACATATTATCTTTAATTCAATAAGACGTAATGATTTGGAGATAGCTTTAATTGAGGATTTCATTGATTTATAACTTGAGGATAGGTTCATTGATTTAAAGATTGGTATACAATTGCAATGTATCTATCTTAAATCATTTAAATACATTCAATCAGATGACATACAGTTAAGTTTCATTCTGCTTTTTGAACCTATCTATCTGTGATTGAATTGAATATATCTATAATTGATTCAAAAATATAGGGTCGATTCAATAAATCTGTCCCTACCTGATCTTCTTGACCAATCAAATGCAGTGATGTTGTGACCGATTTTTGTTCGCTTCTATATCAATAATTGACAGTTCCTTTGTAAAAAGATGACATAATGCTACACTGTGTATGAATGTATACAATATCTCGTCAGTTTCCTTCCACATTTGATGACAATGTGTTTTCTTCAACACAGAAGCTGACAAAATATATACACGTCACAAACTGACGAATGGGACAGATTTATTGAATCGGTTCTATTTGATTTTCAAGATATGAACTATCAAAATTCATTTTAAAATAGATGCAGTCTAAATAAACCTATTTTCAATTATTTTGGAGATAGACACAAGTATTTGTATGTTTATGTTTATTTGGCGTTTAATAGATCAAGCAATCTCTCGAAAGTCTCGCCTAACAAGAAATATACAAAACAAGACAAATTTTTGCTAGTACAGTTTTTACCAATTTGAACGTGCATTATATTGTAATTTTAGTCGGCTCGTTTGTTGCCGTCTTTTTTTTTCATAGATAAATCTTATTTAAATATTCTGAGTCTAATTATTTTTAGTAAGTCAGATGCATATGAAGTAATCGTTTTAGTATCGTTAGTGTGTGTGTGTTATAAGTGGTGTGTTATAAGCAGATAAAGGTTGTACCATTAGTAAAACTAATTTTCCCAGTCATGTATGAAGCTTTTGATTGACATTTAATCTACAATTTAGATTTCTCAAACATTTCTGCGAATGTAGCAGATTAATACATGTAAATACAAAATTAAAACGTACATAGTTTAAACAAAATGAAACAGTTATCATAAGCAAGTACGGAAACGTCCCGAGGGTGTTACTTGTAGGGATGTGCCAACATTCTCCGATATACTCAAGAACAAATAAAAATAAATTAAATTAACATTGTTGTATCATGAAAACTATTTATATATAAAAAAAGAAAAAAAAGGCATGAAATACGTGAAATATTGTACGTTTATAGAAAAAAAGTCTCATGAATAACTGCCCTATTTTGCTTATTTGACACTAATATTTTTTCTATATGCAAATCCATAAAACACGCCCGAATTTATATATTTCATGCAAATTTTTGGCACACCCCGTATACCAAAATAATGGTAGCGAATTAGGGACATTTGAAAAAAAAATCAATTTTTCTACTTTTGAATACTCGAAATTTCAACTTTTTAACTTAAAATTTCGACTTTTCAAACTCAAAATTTTGACCTTTATAAACTCAAAATTTCTACTTTGAAGTTAAAATTTCAGCAAAATTTTGAGTTTTTAAAAAAAGTCGACATTTTGATATTAAAAAAGAGAAAATGTCGAGTTTAAAAATGTCGAAATTTTGAGTTTTTTTAACTCGAAATTTGAGTTTTTAAAAATCGAAATTTCGAGTTTACAAATGGCGAAATTTTGAGCTAAAATATAGTCAAAATTTCAGTTTTAAAAACTCGAAATTTCGGGTTTAAAAAGTCGAAAATTCGAGTTTTTTTTTTTTTTAAATTAAACTTTTTTTTTATTTCCAAATTGTGATTTTGAAAATGTCGACATTTTGACTTCAAAGTCCAAATTTTGAGTTTGAAAAAGTAGAAATTTCAAGTTTAAAAAAGTCGAAAGTTTTGGAAAAAATTTGAAAAAATTCCAAACTTTGAGTTTTGAGAAAACAAAATCTTGAGTTCAAAGTCGAATATTTGAGTTGAAAGTAGAAATTTTGAGTTTTTAAAAGCCGAAATTTTAACTTTGTAAACATTTGTTCTCATGTCCCTAATACGCTTCCGTACTTGAGTGATTGGATTGTAGCATAAATAATATTGAAACGAGGAAACAAAAAAACTAAAGTAAGATACATTGTACATGTAAATAAAATATAGATGATATAAATTATCTTTACATGTATTTACAGTATATTGCTCTACAGGGTTGATCGTACTCGAGTTCATCGTACTTTTGTCAAAGTAGAATACTCAAAAAAGCGATTTATTCATAGCTTAAATTTCAGATATCTATACAAACTATGTTCAAACTTGCATGACACAGAAAATAAAATATTGGAGGCATACCTCCCAATGACCTTAAAAATTATAAATTATAAAATGATTAATGTATATGTAAAAAATGGATAACAGGAAATATCTACAATGGCTGAAAATTATAATTACATGCCACAATCTGCTATGGAACTACACATGAAGAACAAGAATAAGATAAAAGACAAAGCCAGCGGTAGGGTTAAACCGGTTTATGGGCACCCAAACCTCCCCTTTATCTGTCCCGTTTCCCTATAGTATAATTAACATACGAATAAAACACAAAACAGGTAGACAACTAACTCCATAACCACAATCTTGAAAGGAAAGGAAAAAAAAATTATGCATGATTTAGAAAGATGGGCCAAGGGGTAAACTGTCGGCTAGCTGAAGGAGCCTAGTCTGCTTGTAGAACACTGTCGCACTGCGGAAGGAAAATCAAATTCAAAACTTCCCGAAGGGTTTGGTCAAGAATCATCAAATATTTCAGTAGACATCGGCAGCATCAGTGAGAGGCCAGTATGTGTGCAAAATTTTCAAGTTATTAGGTCTCAAAGCTAATTTAACGGATGCAAGCAGAATATCTTGTCGATATCCCCTATTACGTAAAGAATGTAAGTTACGTCCCAGCTTTTCTGGACTTTTAATCGATTTCTGGCATTTTTTAACAACATTTCCATAAAAACGAGGATTAAAAATGCCTTAGTAATACACTGTAAGCTGTTTACGGGTAACGCCATATTGGAGTATCTAAGGAGTATCTCCCTCATGCAAAGCTCTGTCCTTAGCTGATTTTGGCTTTACTTTTAGATCATATTGGGCATTTGTTCTCTATCAGTTTTTTTTTAACATATTTGATTTTATGGTCTTCCAAACGTTTAGATTTTATCTGCACTGAAGAGACATAAGTTGTCGAAATGCGCATATGCAGAATTTAAATTTACAGTAACTTCGGTATTTAGTTATTTAGACATCAAATGTTTATATCTATTATGAAATTTTTTAAATGTATTCAACAACTTATGAAATCTGTAAAAGTTTGGCTGTGATAGTAAGGTTACGTTCATTGAAATAATCAAGAGAAGAACAAACTCCTGCGAATCGTACCAGTTGAGAAATATACACCCCATAGGATGGAGCTAGGGGGATGTCAACGTCAAGAAAAGGGAAATTAGTGATAGTGAAATCGAAAGCGTCCCGTTTATCATATATTTTAGTTTTTATTTTACCGGAATCAATAATGATAGTAAGATCCAGAAAAGGGCAGTATTTAGAATCAGTGTTAGCTTTATTCAATTTTAGTTGTTGCGGGTAAATAATGTCTACATTAACACTGTAAAAATTGTGTTTAGGCTCTGTTTGGAATACATGTGAAACATGTATTCCAAACACATGATTTCTAAACATGTTAATTTCCTAATCACGTTTAGACCTAGAACATGTAACACTTTACATGTTTAGACTTAGAACATGTAACATTTTACATGTTTAGAGTTAGAACACATGAAACTTTCTCGCCAATGGTATCATTTTACACAAAGGAAATAGCGTGGTCAGCCATTTTCTTTGAAAAATAATGTAAACAAGTAGGGGAACTTAAGTTTATTTTGCAGATATCAGAGTGGAATACGGAAATATCTATAGCGAAATACTTAGTTTAGGTAAGTGGCAATAAGAGAAATTTAATATTTTTTGTTGTTTTAATGATTTTTTACATTTATACGCTGATCAAGTTATATTTTTTTTAAAAAGGGGGATGCCAATATACATTTTGTATCATTCTCGGTTTAATGCTCTTTAGATCTACCGATGTTCTATATCATATGAGACGTGAATGTATCAGTTAATTTAAATTGTATTTTCATGTAAATTTTTTGATGAATTTTAATTTAAGATATATATGCAATTAAATTTAAAACCATTATAAGGTTCCATGATGATCACTGTTCTTATTAAACTTTTGTTTTGAATTACTCTTTTTTTTTTTGCTTTCAGGTATAGGTCTTAGACTGTCTGTTTCCAAGTAGAAGCTGTAGAAAAGTCAACTTTGTGCGAGATCCAATCTTATCAAACACTACAATGGAGCAAAGATTGATAATATTCTAGAATCTGTTTGAACCAATAGCCCGTGTAGTTTTGCTTCCCCAACATGTTCGTTATCACTTTACGGAAACTAAAAAGGATTCTGAATCTTAACGATGAACATTCCCCATTTGATATGCAGCTTAATTCTTATTAAAAATTCCGAAATGGCAGTAGGACTGGCATCAAAGATTGTAGTTTACATGAGCAAGGACGTTTGTTTCATATTCCGTGAGCTAGCATGTTCGCTTTTTGTAGGCTTTACTGTTGGACATTCCTTGAGCTGTATTAATGGACATTCCATACTGTTGGATATAAATATATTAAGTAATATTTGTAATAAATATATACGATTTGCATTCTACATTCTGTTATATTTCATTATGTTTCCAAACTATATTATTATATATCTACTACTAATAAAAAAAACCCAAAAAAACAGGGACCACGCAAATGATTATAAAAATCTAATGCTGTATTGAATATTGTGCGATGATATGAGATGTTCTGAAGAAATAAGGTTTATATTGTTGGTTTTCATCTTGAAGTAATGGGTTCATTGAATCAAATAAAATTCTTGGCTTTTAAGATGAGATGCTGAGGCTTGTTTTCTTTTTTCATTTTGCCATTTAGTGCAGTCAGTTTTCAGGTAGTGTTAATATTTCTGTATGGAGAAGTCTTATGAGCTTTAATCAGCACCAATGTCTATATTTTCAAGACTAACATATAAAATCAAGGATGCACAAACAAATAAAATCAAGGATGGAAACTCTTAAAAAAATATAAGATTTATGATAAATGACAGGCACACGGGGTCTTAACATGTTTACAAGCTAAACACATAAAACCTAAACACGATTGGACTGTAAACATTTTCCTTAACATGTTTAGATACTAAACATGTTAAGGTTCAGAACATGTTTAAAATCTGTTGCAAGAATGGTGTTTAGGAAAACGTTTAGGCCCTGAACACATTTTTACCGTGAAGCCTTTGTGTGTCTTGTCTTTTTTCTACTTCGTTTACTTTATGTCTATAGGAGTCTAGGATGATGGGGCCGACTCCGACCTGCCATTGGGTGTGTGGTTTTCTCACCGTTCATTGAATATCTTATGGTAGCTTTGAGTTGTTATTGCTCCCCATTGGGTCGTTGTCTCTTTGACACATTCCCCGTTTCCCTTCTTTTTTTCCATTATCTAAAAACTGGGGATTATCAATTACATGTATATGAATGTATTTCTTTCTGAAAGAGATTCAATATTTTTAAAATTTGTGGGACCCTTCTTTAAGATTAAAACTGCGTTCTTTCTCATAACTTTTACATTTAATTTAAAATGAATTCTGCCCTCGATATTTGAATGACATGTTTCACAAATTCAGTCTTTCACTTCGAAATGCATATATCGACCCATTTCTATTTGACACTAATTCTGAATGTCTATTACAAATGGTGAATGAAAGGATATGGAGTAAATGCACACGAGTGGAGTAAATGCACATGAGGCAAAGTCTCTACAAATACATGGTAATTCAAGCAAAAGAACAACGCTTTTATTTTTAACTAACATACACTTAGTCATTTTAAATGCTTCAAATAATCAGGAATCTAATCTATCAACAGACCTATGTAGCAATGATATTCACTTATTTTGATTATATTTTAGATATACAGGGCAGACTTAGAGTGCATTTGTTTCTAACACATACGGTGCAAACGATACCATCGATGGATGCAAGATAATCGAGTAGTCGTTTGTCGATCGTCGTTTGTCCTATTATCTCGCAGTATGCGATGCATTTGTTTCTAACTCCATCGGTTAATTATCAACAACACGTGTATTTTATGCAGATCATTTATTTTGTAATATGTTTTGCATGTTTACAAATACTTTTTATGTCTATTTTTAAGAGGTTAATGGGGGTCACTATTTTTAAGCAAACGACCCATTTGTTTCTATCTCCCTTGTCGTTTGCTAAACGATGACGAACGATGCCTGTCGTTTGCATCGTTTGCTGTTAGAAACAAATGCACTCATTCGATGATCTGATTTTTACACCTATAACAAATGAAGTTTCTCAATGAAAGGGAGTTTATTTTCTTATTTATATATTTATCCCCATAAACGGAGAATTTAGTTGGAAACAAATGCCCAAAAATCTCAGATCTATGTAATTAAATGGGTTTAATTGTAGATAAAACAACAAAATACCGAAGTTTCTGTGAAGTTAGTTTAAAATGTAACATTTTTGTCTTTGGAGCAGTATCGGAAATTTTTTTTCTGAATTAAAAAAAAAAGCTTTATTCCCTTTCTTAAAAACTCTATCTGCAGAAAAGTGTCCAGATGAGGTAGAATATATATTTTTGTCATTTGATCACTTAATTATAGACTAACTATTTAATTTTTGTCATACTCGTCATCATGATTTTTTTATCTGCAACTTTTGTCCGAGTTCTATCTTTCTTTTTTGTTTCTTTTATTCTTATTTTTTTTTCATAATTAATTGTTTCCTTCATTCTAGATTTTTTTTAAATCACAGAGTACAATCCTCCTGTTTAAAATATATTCAAAACAACCTTTTCCCCTACAAATCAATCGATTACCCCGTTAATTTTTTTCTGTTTCTTTCGAATATGTACTACATGTACATGTACTAAATGGGGGCAATAACAGAATTGTCAAGACAGCCAAATTCCAAGAGGCAAAGAGAAAGCAGGTGTCGGTTTTATAGCGCGCACCCCCTCTTTCGATTACGGTAGTATGCTGCAGCAATTCAACAGCATTTGCCACCGCATTGAAATGTTCAGACCAGTACTAAGTAAAAATGGTATTGTGAGAGATGTGGCCGGTGGCTGATTGACAAATGTCATTTTCATTGGTAAGTGTAATCAACTAAATATTTAACCATTAGTTTGGGAAATAAAAATTCAGGTGTTGATTATCCCTAAAGTCCTTTATTATAGCTTGTATTTATTGTTCTGTTATTATATATGGTGGTTAACTTAATATATGCTATCAGAATACCCCCAAGTGTTCGATTGCCCACGGCCGTTTGCCTTTTGTCAATAGAACACATTGTGTTTCTGACACCTAAGTCAACATAGAGTTGGCTGAGGAGATAACCTCTCATAAAATTATCTTGGAGGATTCACAAAAAGCTCCTTTAAGTTAACGTAGAATAGGTAGCAATTCAGTCTGCTCAAGAACTGCTCCAGAATCTTTACCGCTGTGGCCAGTCATTTTCATAATAAGAATCCTGACAGTTCTGGTCAGAACCACTACCGTTGTGACTTGGTCTACCCCTGATCGCTCTGACCTATTCTAGCCATGACCGCCCTGACCCATTCAAGCCATAACTGCTCGCGGTTGACTTGTTTTAGCTATGACCGCTCTAAAACCTGCCTTTGTCCGTTAGACCTGACAAATAATCATAAAGTGTCAAATATTTACAAGAAATTCACATATATCAAGTGGATCCTAAGTGGCCGAGTAGTTAAGGTAGTTCTACTACCTGTACAACCACTGTAGTCTGTCACAACTTCGGTGTGAGTTCGCGTTCCGCTTTGCACATTACAGAACAGGATGCACTCGACTTAAAATATTAAGTGATAAGGTATGTCAGTTACCTGCTTAAGGTCGATGGTTCTCTCCGGTTTCTCGGTTTTCTCAACCACTAAAACTGACCGTCATGAAAAAGCTGAAATAATGCTGAAAGTGACATTAAACCCCATATCAACCAATCAAACAATCAATCATATTTTAAGTTTAATTCTGAAAAAAAATGAAAAATTGAAATATGAAATGAATTATTCTGATTAAAAATTCCATTGTGGTAAGTGTTTTTTTTTCGGGATTATTCGTACGTGTTTATCAGGGTAATTTTGAAGAAAAAAATAGGAGTTAATGCCGGGTTCCAGACGGCCATGATACACGAAAACTGAGTTCAAAATATTTTACCGCAAATTAATGATCATAAAGCAAGAAATCTTGAATTAATTTAAAGGAAAAATGTCAATAAATATCAGATTACGTTTATTGAAACAAGTAATTATGGAAATAAACCATGGTAAAATACTGTGGTTATCTTTTTTTTATAATTTAAACTGTTTCGGACTCGGGAAATAAGGACGCCTTTAATTTTATATTCAGTTTAAAAATTCTAGAACTAAGACGGCCGCAGCCAAAGCAGACTTAAAAAAAAGATCATAACAAGAACAGATTTGGCAAGAACGGTAATGTCCAGAACAAACTTAAGTTGGACGGTCATGACCAGAGAGTAGGCTTGGGTATAACAGCCATGGCCAAGACAGACTTAGTGAGAACGGTCTTGGCTAGAACAGACATGATTTTAGGACCAGAGCAGACGTGTTGATAAGACTATCCTAAGTATGTTCCAAGTTAAATAACAGTTGTTTTCGTGACTGCTCTCCAAGTAAACTTGGACAACAGGTTCATGATGCCTGCTTCCCATTGTATTCTCTTCTATTGCCCTCATTCGCATTAATTAACTATATACTATACTTGCGGTATTTTGTGTGACGAAGAACTCGTTTGTATTTTTTTTTAATTTGTTTAATGTATTTTTCCAAATCTTTGTTGCTGTTTCAATTGTTAATTTTGGCTTCAACGCAGCACTTCATCTGATGCCCTTTAATTCTACGTTCCTAAAAGACATTCAAGGTATCAAGATATATTAGATGGGGTGCTTTACTTGGATTTTCATTTTCTGCAAGCTTCAATACCATTCATTTTCAACTTGAAGTTGAACATATATAATATTATGAAATATCGTAATTTTATACCTTTATTACGTACTTCCATAATATTATGATATCGTGTAATTTTTACTTCATTATGAATTTGCATAATTTTCGCCTTGAAACTGTATATTCATGTCATTATGATATATCGTAATTTCTATCAGTTTTGAAACATTTTTGAGTTTATGGTCTTCCAAACGTTAAGATTTTATCAGTACTGAAGAGACATGAGTTGTCGAAAAGCGCATATGCAGAAAGTAAATTCACAGTAACTTCGGTATTTAGTTACATGTATTTGTTACCACCGTGTCGATGCCACTGCTGTTGGAATGTTAGTTCCCGAGGGTATTTACCAGGCCAGTAGCCAGTACTTCAGTGCTAACCCGAAAGCCTATTATTTTTTCGAACCTTACAATATCTTAATTTTTGTAAATTTTGTTGAAAACTAAGGAGTATCTCCCTCGTGCAAAGCTTTGTCCTTAACTGATTTTTGCCTTTCATTTAGATCATATTGGTTATTTGTTCTCTATCAATTATAAAACATTTTTTAGTTTATGGTCTTCCAAACGTTTAGATTTTATCTGCACTGAAGAAACATAAGTTGTCGAAATGTGCATACGTATCTAGTTATTTCTTAGCTTCATTACATACTTCCATAATATTGTGATATCCTGTAATTTTTATTTCATTATGAAAATCCATAAAATTGTGTTATAAATTACTAATTGGCATCTAAAGGTGCGTTTTTCACTAGTGACTGAGCAAAATGTAAAGGTTTTCTGATGTGCTTGGCATATTTACTCATAATTCGGTTTTGACATTTCATATTACATGTAATATTAGGATTTGAAACATCGGCTTGGCGATTAAGAGCACGAAATGCTACATTATTTTGAGCACGGAACACATGTTATTTTACTCACTTCTGTGAGACAATTTTGGCTGAAATTAAAAGCCCTGCAAATCACAGAATCGTAACAGTGACTTGTCGGTTATCTCCCTGGATAAAAATAGTTATATGATCGAAGTGGAGAGAATTATAATTTGCATATCAAGTGCCCCTTCTGATATTGACATTAAAATTATCTCCTCTTTGACCATATATAACTCATTTAGTACGGGTAAAAATTTGATGAAGTTTATGAAATAAATATTGAGTGTTCAAAAAACCTCCTAAATGCTTTACACAATAAATAAATTAAAACATTTTTTTTATATTGGCAGTATTTGTCATTGAACAGTATCAGGTTCTTCTTTCATAATTGATGATGTTGTTATACGAAATCTATTTAGAAGTATTTCAATTGAAGTTTCATATATGAGAAGGCTTGATATGATAGTCAACGGAAATTATGTCCTTAGCTGGCTGTCAGTAACTGCGAGCTTTTGTCAGGACAGTACCCGTGTGTATTGTCTTATGTTTTATGTACTCTGTTGTAAGGGTACTCGTCTTGATAAGTTGAACTTTTTTCTAGTTTGATTTTTACTGCGAGTCTTTTTATGTGTTTATTCTTTAGCCATTCATCACACATTGCGGGAGGGTTTGGATCCAAGAAAACGAGTTTAACCCGACCACAATTTTTGCGTCTGTCCCAAGTCAGGAATATGCTGGTTTATTGGCTAGTTTATTGATATTCTTGTTATTGGATGTGGTTTGTTTCCTTTGATTTACCTTTTGGGGCCATTTAAGGCTTGCTATATGTTGTGGGGTTCCTTACTGTATTGAAGACCGTACGGTGATTCCAAGATGGTTTGTTTTGGGTCGTCTTAACCTGGATATTGGATGTTGTCTCCTTGACATTAACCCCATTTCCTTTTTTTTTCATAGTAATTTTTTAGGTGAAGTCTGAACTGAGAAGGTAACTTTTATATTTGTCTATAGAAATATCAATGTTAAAATATTATAGATTAGGAAATAAGAAGAAGGGATTACTATATGATGCATACGCGTGTAGGATGAGACTTCAGCAAAATGATAACAATTCATGGTTCTCTAGCATAGTTTTTTTTTAATTGCAGAGTTAAATAAGTCATGTCCAGATATAAAGTGTACACCTATATATATTACCAAAACTCGTCACAAGGAAATTACTTGATAGTTTTTTCCTTCATTTATCTGAAATGCGTACAAAGATAAAATTTTGAAATCTGGAAAAGGAAATCTTTTAAATATTTTTTCTTTCAAGAGCTCAGATATAGAAAACCACTTGTTAAAATTAGTTTAAGAGTAAAGACAGGTCAACATTCTAAAGGTTATATTGGCAGAATTATACGGACTGTCAATATTTTTGGTGACATTGAGGATGAAAATCATTTTATTATTAAATGCCCTTTATATTTTGTTAAATGCACTTTACATTTTATTAAATGCCCTTTATATTTTTGCAAATTAATAATTTCTGGGATTTAAAAATTTCCAAAACCTGGACAATAATCAGAAATAAAACTGGAATTTCAACCATTACTCAATATTTAGGAGAGTATATGTAATAGATATGAAATAAGAATATCCTTTTTTGCTACTAGAAGTATATGTATTTAATTTTGATCAATTTTCTGACTCTGTCCCATCACAATAAATTGGTTATTTTATTCATGTTTTTGACATTTAGATTTTATCTGCACTGAAGAGACATTGTCGAAATGCGCATATGCAGAAAGTAAATTCACAGTAACTTCGGTATTTAGTTATTTGTTACCACTGGGTCGATGCCACTGCTGGTGGACTGTTAGTCCCCGAGGGTATTCACCAGCCCAGTAGTCAGTACTTCGGTGCTGACCCGAAATCCGATTATTTTTGAAACCTCACAATATCTCAATTTTTTGTAAATTTTGTTGAAAACTAAGGGGTATCACCCTCATGCAAAGCTCTGTCCTTAGCTGATTTTGGCTTTACATTTACATCATATTGGTTATTTGTTCTCTATCAGTTTGAGTTTATGGTCTTCCAACCATTTAGATTTTATCTGCACTAAAGAGACATAAATTGTCAAAATGCGCATATGCATAAAGTAAATGCACAGTAACTTCGGTATTTAGTTATTTGCCATGAATGTAATGTATTCTACAATATTGAAGCTTCTGAATAATTTTATGTGATTGTATGCTCAATCTATCAGTCCTTAACTGGAATAAACTATTTATTGTTATTCATATTTGGAATATTCGAATCACAAGACGTTTTATATGTACACAATAATAGAAGGAGAGTGAAAAACAGTGAATTTCTTATCGAAACTACGCTTCGGCACATATATAGAAATATTTTTCTAAACATATCACAGAATGCAACTAATTAAATAGAAATTATTCACTTTATCAGATTTACGTAGCAACTAAATCAGAACTCTCATAATTCGCACAGACCTTCCAGAAATGTTCTAACGCACGTTACTTTCAGTTATCATATTTTTCTTAATCGATTAAAATGGCAGTGGATTTGAGGATAAGAGACTCTTAAATTATGATATATTTTACTACCTATGTAAATATGCATCAAACTGTTATACATCTAATATAGTTTAATGGTAATCTGATAGTAACGATTTCTATTTGTATTGTAGTCATAAAAAAACAACTTTAAATTCATTTTATTTTCGATCACAAAGGAATTATTGTCTAAGATCAATCCAAGATTATAAAGTTATCCATAAAATACACGCATAATTTTAAATATTAATATTAATAGAGTACACTTTTATGTTTTAGAAAAGAATTCAAAAATTGCAAAAACTTTTTTTTCTGATTTCTCAGAATTATCTTTTGAAAAATGACGGTCAGTTATTCAACTTTGTGTAATAAGTTTTCATTGAATTATCATGCAGAACACAACTTTAGTTTTATAATAAATGAATGTAAATACTTCCATAAAACAAATGCATCAATCCTTTTTCAAGATTTATTCACAGAGATTAATGCTATGAAAACCAACTTCACGTCGATGCAGTTGTCACGATAAAATTCTTCTCATTTTATTCACTAGATTACAACGATAATATTTACAAATAGCAGTAAAGAAAGATAACAACAAAACACCGTATAAGCCGACAAGAGTTATCTTTCTTGTTTCAAACTGCGAAATGAAATATATTTCATTAAGACGTAACTACTTAACGTTATGACGTAGAAAAAACATTGAGCGTTGTATATACTTCATCATTTGAAGATCATAAAAATAGCATTTTGAAGTATTTAAATAAAAAGAATAAGTTGTAAATTCTAATTATTCATTTTTTAAAGAAATAGAAAAATATATTTTCCTTCAAAATAAGGGATATTCATAATTTTGAAAATTATTGCAATTCCTAATATTGAGGTTATACCTATGTTTTTTCCATAATTTTATGAATTTCCATAATAAAGCGAAATTTAGGGAATTCAATAATATTATGATATTTCCTAAGTGCCTCGACTGATAACAAAGTTATGTTAAATCTAAACCAGATACGAATTAGCTTCTTTCCTCCAGCTGATGTTCTAAATCTAAACATATGTCTGAATAGGTTTACTTTGCGATAAGATATATATTTTTGAGATTATTAATGGAAAAACTTCAAACTGTAATGACGAAAAATTCCCGAGAAAAAATTCATTCATCCATTAATATTAGAAAATCCTAAGAATGAAGTTTTTGGATTTATTCATGATATTATTCATGATATATTTGTTATATATGCTAACATGTTCAAACAATTCCATTAAATATTTAATATATACAAAATAGAATAGAATAGAATAGAATGTCTTTATTTACCACAATAGGCCCAAAGGGGCAAACACAAGAGAAAAAAAAGCAATAATAATAAAATAAAATGCAAACATAAGAGGAAAGGATGCTTGATTGACAGATAAAACAAAACAATACAGTGACACGACATATAATAGTTAGATATAGAGCAACTAAATTAATAATATATAATATAATCATGGAGAAATTTACCAACATAGTTTTGTAATGCCTTATCCTCACAGTTTAAAATTAAGTAAAGTTTTTGTCCATTACTGAATTGATGCAGATTTTGAGAAGGAACTTTCGAATGTAACTGACTAAAAATTTTTTGCCGTTCTACACTGGATTAAGAAATGCATTTCATCTTCAATTACATTTGTGTACAATTTTTACATATTCTTTCAATTCTTATTTTTGTTTTTACCCTGTTCCTTTAAGAGTCTATGTATCGATACACATAATTTATAAATAGATGCTCGATACTTGTATTAAATACATTTCTAATCCAAGATTTGTTTTATTTTTAAGGCAGGCAGTAAGTTTATCATCCTTCGAGGAAGTATTCGGTCGATTTCAATCTGATAAGTATTTTACATTTTCCCAACAAATATATAAATTTACCCTTTTAACAGTAAAGATTTCTTATCTAACATTAAAAATTTTCATAAACGTATAGAGTCGTATAATTTTGTATATTTTATCATGTTGTACTTCGTCTATATGTTTGTATATATGCTTTCAATCCTTAGGGGTACAAATATGCATTCCTTAATAAGTTAAATGATTTTTTTTTACAGAAGAATACAATGAAGTTTTATTTGATAATTGCAGAGTTTTACTGCGCAAATGTAAGCATCTTTTAACAATGGAAACTCTGTTGATAATTTCTCTAATCTATAACAATATTTGATAATGTTCTTTATAATATCAAATGCCGAGTTCTGAAAGGTTAGCAAATGTTAACACATTTCCTAATAGACTTAATACATATTTACAGAATTTCGGGTGTAATGCTTCACATTTAAGGCTTTTAAAACATTAGTCTAGTTGGATAATATTTGAATCATTAATTCTTCTATTTTTACATTAAAACACACATAAATCTTATACTTATAAAGGAATGATTGGTTTGATTGTTTGATCAAAAACATGTATGGTGGTTTTTATACTAGGACATAAGCTTAGAAAATCTTTCCTCAACTTAAAGAAAGCTCTCATGGCCTTTTTCTATAACTCCTGCTTTACTAAAGAAAAAGACCCTGAAAAGTGAATGTTTATGTTGGGCTATTTGTTATTGCATATTTAATCAATCTGTTTTTCTTTATACAGCTGCAAAAAAAAATCTAAAAAAAATATATAAAAAACAAACAAAAACTGCAATTGTATAATTGTACTGTGCTGTCGTTGTAGACCCATTTGTTTTCTTTAATTACCTTGATTTCAGTTACTCAATCCATACCTTTTAACACAAAGTTCTTTACCGAAAAGGAAATCCTCAGTTGATTGTAATTTTTTGACAATTGTAAGTGGTTCTTGTTATCTTAGATATAGTTTAATAACTTTCCCGTATAAAGCATTTTGCAATTGGATTCTATAACAATGCAAAGCAATCTCAGTGAAGTAAAATAATACTGAGTCACCATGAGTTGCTATAGACTCAAATTATGTTTTTGTGTGTGCTGTCGAAGATAGCAGTTTGAAGTAGTCAGTAGATAAGTTATTATTGTGTTGTGCGTTCTATAGGCATGTGCACATGCGGTTATAACTACTCTATAACATACCACAGTTAAAAATAATGTTGAGTCAATGTCATATTATAGATAACAGTGTTGCACGCAGCCCCCATATAATATGAATAATGATGTGTTGGTAAGGTGAGCAGCAAAGGTAGAATATATGATTCCGAATGCCAACAGCGACAGAAATCATCTTTTTAAACATGTTAGCGTCAGAAAATCCAGCGAAGTCTACGACTTGATTTGAGCCCCTGCTTTTTTGTTATCTATGGCAACACCACCAGCACTGCGTCCAGTGCCCTAGATCACTGGGCCGCCTAGGATATATAAAATGTTGTTTTATGTAAGGGATCATTCCTCCTCGTAGCAAATGTAGAATTGTAACATAGTACACGGTAAACATTAGGTAGGTAGGAAATACCGGTAGATAGAAGAAGGATATAAGATACAAAGGTATATAGATAACAGCTCTATATCATATGAATGATTATGTGTTGGTAAGGCGATCCAGATCTGCAAAGGTAGAATTTATGACAGTGATGAAAATCATCTTTGAAAACCTGTTAGCATTGGAAAATCCAGCAAGGTCTACGGCTGGATTTGAACTCTGCTTTGTTGTCATCTTTGGCAACACCACCTGCACTATGTCTAGTGACCTAGATCACTCGGCTACCTAGGCTATATAAAAGCATAGCTTTCGGTAACCTAGTCATTCTTCCTCGTAGGAAATATGTTATACCCTTTATTACTTTAAATACTTGGCAAGTGTAAAGGTCTAGTCAAGAGGAACATAAATATACAAAAAAGTAAGATGAGATCACAGGTCAAGGTCACAGGGATCAAAAAGGGGTAAATTGCCAGTTTTCCTATATAATTGACTAAAATCTTGGGGCTTGTGTTGTGTTTTCACAAATAGATTTTGGTTTTTTATTGAATTTTTTAATACCTTAATATATCTTACGGTATGGAGTTTTACGTTGTCGCATCTGTCGGTACTAATGGACGTATTATTGTCGAATTCCTTGGCACACACGAAAGCTGCTGTTTCAGTATGAAAACTTATTTGAGAAATATCAACCAGATAGGGGTTAAACTTGTTACCACTGGGCTGATGCCACTGATGGTGGAGTTCGTCCACGAGAATATTCACCACCGCCAGTAGTCAATACTTCAGTGCTGACCTGAAAGCCGATTTATTTGGAAACTTTCAATATCTTAGCTTTTTTAATGAGTATCTCCTTCGTGCAACGCTCTGTCCTTAGCTGATTTTGGCTTTCCATTTAGATTATATTGGTCTTTAACTCTCTATCAGTTTCTAAACAAATTGAGTTAATTGTTTTCAAAATATTAAGATACCATCTCCACTGGTGCGGTATAAATTGTGGAAATGGCAATATGCAGAAATTAAATCTCCAGTAAGTTCGGTTTTTATTTATTTGTCTGTCCAATCTTTATTACTTTCCGTATTAGGATGGATTTTGTAGCTAATGCAATTGTTGACAGATTTGAAGTTAAGATATATGCTATTTAAGAAACAGGATGTCCAAGTGGTAAAAATTAGAATAAAATATTTTTGTCAGGTTTTCTGTTGGTTCCCTGTAATATGCCTGAAGATATAAAAATTAATAAATACATATCGTTTTCAAAGAAAAAGAAACCAAACGGTTCCTTTTTATCAATTTTTTTTCATTAACATACATATATGTCTTATCAATGTTATTGGGTAATTATATGATACATAGTTGTGTAGTAAAAATCTACATCAAACCCATAATATAGATACGTGGTTTTCTAGTATTATATTTATTCTGAAAAAGGTTGGTATTGGTATTCAAAACAAAATATGTAATTTATATCAATTTGTAAAAGAAGTCAAAGATAAATTACATTGCCATTTTTTTTTAATGTTTACAAAACCAAATTCTCAAATCTGAAAAACCAAGTTGTAAGGTCAAACAGCATGATTCATAAATTTTCTTAGCTATACGTTTATATAGAACTTTTCATAAAGTGTTGATTAGAACTTTCCAATCAACTTGAGATACAAACACTTTTTGTTTCCAGTTATCACCCCTACAGTTAGCTGACAATACACAACTTAAACCCTGAATACATTGTATTTCCAACACAATTAGTCAGTATCTGAGTAAACAATGACCTATAATAATCTAACTATGAAAAGTGTTATGAACTGCAAATGTGTTCATGATGAACAACACTTGCTTTGTGGGGTTGATAAACGGAACTGTTTCATTGTATCATGCCGAAACTGAAGAGTGGGCCAAATATTTTTTTTCGAAAAGGCCTATAATAAGCAATGAAGGGAAATGGAGTAAAAGCAAATGAGACAAAATCTCTACAAATACGTGGGGAAAAGCTTTTATTGATGTACTTCATCTATAAGCAGTTATATAAAAATAAATATTATATTGATTTCATAGAAAATACAACACAAGATTTATTACTAGAGGTTCAGGAGGTTGAAAAGTAAAGTTAGGTAGAATTTGCTATGGTGGTTTTAAAGAAGTAATCAAGATATGACTTTCAATTAGGATTCATTGTTAAACCTTTGTTCTAGTCTGACACCAGTTTTTTTTTTATCGAAACGGAACAAAATGAGCAACATCTGAAAAAGACATTCCAAGACATTCCATACATCAATAATTACATTTCATGCATATTGATTTATGTAGTTTATGAGAATGAAGTTCATTCATTTGAATTCCGTCAATTTGATAGGTGAGCACAGATCACGTGGCATATCAATGTGAAGGTGAAATTCCCATGAAACACATTTGACCACATGTTCACGTGGCGGATGAATTTGTAAAAATAAAATCTCAATGTACATGATGTGGTTTCCTGTAAATAATTTGTGTTTTTTTATATTTTGGTTAAAATTGTAATAATAAGAATTGAATGCATTATATTGAAGTTTCATAGGAAATATGACAGTGTTGACCGGGCTCACATTTTCAACATGAAGTGCTACCTTGCTTCATTAAAAATGTGCTTCCATCAACACTTTCATACCCCAATGAAACTTCAAAATAATGCATTCAATTCTTAATTGTTATAATATCAAGATTATAATTTGCTTAATATTTCCAAAGCAAATGATAAAAATGATGAACTTTAATTCTTATATGGTCAAATGTTAATTATATTTTGTACTGGTGGCCATGTTTTTGTCGACTCGGCATAAAATGTGCAATCTTAGTAAAGGCCCTTCCATGCATTATGCATGCAGTACAGTTTTAATTAAATTTGCTTCATAAGTTTCAGAGCAGATGATGAAATGATGTTTCCTCAGAGGGTCTAATGTAAAATTATGGCGGTCGTGTTAATTGTCGGATCAGGTCGAAATGGGCATGTAGATTACCGTCATTTCAATACAGCCGTTTATCACTTACGAACACAAGACAATAAATATATTACTTTGTTTTTTTTCATACAATTTTGTTTACATTGTATGACATCCCTCCAAAAGAATTAAAAGGACTTATTTTCACCTCACTAAAAAGAACAAGACAAGCCACATCCGTAAAACAAACGAATACGAATGTTTAAGATCAATTCCTCAATTTGTGACCTTATTTTTCAAATACAAGTTTTTTTTCCTACAGCTATGTCGTTTCTCGTATAATATCTTGATCACCTCCTTAAGTCTAAAAATATATTATAACCACGACACATTACTCATTTCTCATTTTACAGAAAACCGGACTTTTCATTGGTAATGCGACGGGTTAAACGAGTTGCGCAGATCATTCTAACCCTCCGGGGTACCTTATAATACTTCTTGTTTTTGAGGGGGTCATACTGCGAGTACTTTAGTTTTGTAACGTTCTTGTTCACCATAACTCGGAAACAAAGCTGATGGTATATAGGAATCACTTAGTCTGTCCACCCGTTTGTCCGTGTGTCTCTCCTTTCCCTTTTGTGTCCGGAACAGAACTTTTGTACCTTAGCATATAGTATTAGCACCCTTTGGAATGCGTATGCATCAAAGGAAGGCCATGCGTCGCGTACAAAATTTAAGTCACCTATGACCTTGACTTACTCTGCTCTGTTAATAGCGCCCGTCACACTGTGAGTGGGTCACCCCAGGAAAATGTCAAAGTCGGTAGTGAAATCCGAGAAGACGTGAATCTAGCTCAAAATGTCCAGTTTCATTTGGGATACTGACACAACATATCTTTCGATAATGTTATGATGACGGCCATAGAATTTCTTGAGGGATTGAATTAACATAGATTAAACAAATCTCTGACTAAGAAGTTTTTGGGACAGTGTTTTTGCTCTGTTAAAAAAATCAGTGTAAAAATACACGCTCGACAGTAACGAATCAACTGTGAAATGTACACTCCATAGGCTGGAGAGGTAGGTATATTGCTGCTAAGAAAGGGATAGTTCACAATTTTGAAATTAAAATCATCACGCTTATCATATAGTTTAGACTTCAGACGTCCATCTTCGTCAACATACAATAACAGATCTAGGTACAAAGCTGAAGTAGGTGTTTCAGCTGTTACTTAAATTTCAAGCTCATTTGGATAGATCTGATGTAAATTCTCCTTAGATTTAGGATTATTAAGAGAAAGTGCATCGTCTATGTAGCGGAAGCTGAAATTAAAGGACTGGGCTAAATATTTGTTGTTTCTTTGAATAAGCCCTTGTAAAAACGTGGCCTCGTACGAGTAAAGGAAAAGGTCAGATAAAAGCGGCGCACAGTTAGTTACCATAGGAATCCCCATTGTCTGTTGGAAAACGCGACCTCCGAATTCGACTGAAATATTGTCGATCAAAAATTCTAACATTTTGATTACGTCAGTCTCTGTGTACTTCTTATTTGAATCAGTGTGGTTATTAACAAAATATGTTTGTCTTATGTTCTCCATTTTTAGTGTAGAAACACTGATGTATTAAATCTGCAATTACTGTTTTCAGTTTATTTTGTGGCAGGGTTGTATAAAGAGTAGAAAAGTCAAAGTTTTGAATGCTATGGCAAAAGGTAGGACTGGTTGAGGATAGCTCTTCAAGGAGATCTGGAGTGTTTATATTCTGTAGACATCCCAAAGTTCACCAATATTTGGTAAATTTTGCAATACTTACACATGTGTATAGGTATATAATGTGAGCGAAAATAAAAAATGCATGTAAAAAGAGACAAAAACTGAATTGCGTGTTTTGCGTGGTAGCATGGTTTTTCAAATGGTGTCTGGAAAATTAAGAAGATTTACATATGTTTCGAAGGCAGAATGTTAATTTACTGAAATCAAACCTTTTACGTGAAACGCATGCTAGACTCATATGACACTTTGGTGTCATGTATGTATGACTATGTATCAGATATCCGATTACATCTTTTCATCATATGTTCCAAGCATGAAGCACAGGTATGAGTGTTCACGTTTACTTCATATCCATGGTAATTTACCCTAGATGACAATTTATTTATTATCTCACTTTCAAAAGTATACAAAGCGAAGTTATCAGCACAAATTTGAAATTTTTGATTTCTATCTCTTGTACTATTGTACATGTCTAACCAAAGGTACTTCAAGAAGTTCTATTGAGTTTCCTAATCATCTGTTGTCTTAGCTCATTTAAATGCTGATACAGTTGGGTGTTGACGCAATATTCCATCCAAGTGCACTCCAAAAGCGTTCCTCGCGTGCACTTGAAAGTGATTCCATGACAGCCTAAAGTGAACTTGGGACCACTTTCAAGTGCACTTGAAAAGAAGATGCGATCGCGGGAGTGATCGCAAAGTGCACTTGAAGTGAACTTCGTGGCAGCTTTGGATTGCTCTTAGCGATTGGTCAATTCAAAACATGTGATATTAATATGACGAAATTAACTTTAAGCAAAATGTATGAAAACTCGACGACTTAACTCTCTTTTTAACCTATATTTTATAATCAATTAAAACCAAAATGCGATTATAAATTATAGCGGTCTTTTGTTTTATTTATATATTTCATGCTTACTTCACATTATATTCTTCATAAATCTTTCAAAAAGGGTATATTATCGAGGCCTATTTTCATGCTTTAGACATTAAATTCATATGTAATTTAAAAAAAAATATTTCTCGCAATACCAAATTTTTACATCGATTTTCAAAGATGACCTCAAAAGTAGGATATATTATTTGTCAGTGCTTATTTCAATTGTCGCATCACATCATTTGTATGTATTTTTCCCAAAATTACCTTAAGATTGAAATATTTTGCAGTTTAGCTGTTTTCCTTTCTCGCAATACCAAATTTATACATCTTTTGTCAAAAAATGTACTCAAAAGTTGGAGATATTATATGTTGGTGCTTATTCCAATTGTTGCAACACGACATTTATGTATTTTCCCCAAAATTACCTTATAAGATTGAAATACTTTGCATTTCAGCTTTTATCCTTTCTTGCAATACCAAATTTATACATCTTTTGTCAAAAATGACCTCAAAAATGGGAGATATTATATGTTGTTGCTTATTTCAATTGTCGCGACACAACATTTATATGTATTTTTCCCCAAATTACCTTATAAGATTGAAATATTTTGCATTTCAGTTTTTATCCTTTCTCGCAATACCAAATTTATGCATCTTTTGTAAAAAATGAATGCAAAAGTTGGAGATATTATATGTTGGTGCTTATTTCAATTGCCGCATGTCTTTTTCCCAAAATTACCTCATAAGATTGAAATATTTTGCATTTCAGCTTTTTTCCTTTCTCGCAATGCCAAATTAATACATCTTTTGTCAAAGATTACCTCAGAAGTGGGAGATATAATATGTTGGTGCTTATTTCAATTGTTGCGATGCAACATTTATATGTTTTTTTCCCAAAATTACCTTATAAGATTGGAATATTTTGCATTTCAGCTTTTTTCCTTTCTCGCAATGCCAAATTAATACATCTTTTGTCAAAAATGACCTCAGAAGTGGGAGATATTATATGTCGGTGCTTATTTCAAATGTCGCGACACAACATTTATGTGTATTTTTTCAAAAGCATCTTATAAGACTGAAATATTTTGCAGTTTAGCTTTTTTCCTTTCTCGCGATACCCAATGTATGCATCTGTTCTCAAAAATTAATCCAAAAGTGGGAGATATTATACGTTGGTGCATATTTCAATTGTCGCATGTATTTTTCCCAAAATTACCTTATATAAAACTTCTTTGAAAAGATGTGATAAAGTAAAACATTTTTAAAAAAATGAATTATTTTGGTTATTTGTAAAGATTTAGTATAAACCGCATAATGAAAACCTAACTTTCTCAAACATATTTATATAAAGATTTACAAAAAGCTATATCGTAACATATAAAAGTTCTTCAAAGGATATAGTATTTTTTTTTATTTTTTTTTTTGAAAAATGAATTATTTCGGTCATGTGTAAATATTTAGTATACACGTCTATATTCATTTTTGAAGCGGGAAAATATTATCTGACATGTTTTATATTTAAAAATATTTTATATATCACTGCATTGGTATTTTTTTTGCTTATCCAAAAAAACTCTACGTGGAAATATATTTTATTCCCTCGGCTATCGCTTAAAATTCGATCTAACTATATATATATATATANCTGTCATGGAATAGCTACCTATTCCAAAAGAGTGAACTTCGCGACAGCTAAGAGAACGCGAAGTGCACTTGAAAAGTGAACTTCAAGTTCACTTTAAGTGCACTTTTTGGAACGTTGCGTCTGCACCCATCTGTTAATAACTGATCAAGACAAATTTCTCATTTTGTGACCTTAGTTAATTTTAAATACACAAGATGACCTTGGTAAATTTTAAATACACAAGAGAACATGTCAAAGCAAACACTTCTAGAAGAAGGTGGAATAGAGTCTTACTCGCAATACCAAAAATTATATAAAACAACTCACTAAAATGAACAATACGAAATTAAGAAGAAAAATACGTAACTGTTTTTATTATATACAAATGTGTTTTTCTATTGCCAACATTTCTTTCTAAAAGAACTATAATGTACTCTATCTCTCCGCAATAGAAATTAACAATGAAAACTTATTAGTGCAATATCCTCATATTGTGACCTTATAGTTGCTCTTGATACAAAAATTATATCTCGTATTATCTCGATCACA
Organism: Modiolus philippinarum; assembly: GCA_002080025.1. NCBI lineage: Eukaryota > Metazoa > Mollusca > Bivalvia > Mytilida > Modiolidae > Modiolus > Modiolus philippinarum. Next base: position 34,146 of record MJUU01018091.1, read on the forward strand.
AGAATTTTATCTTGTATTATATCTCGATCACAATTTTAATATCAATAATTCATAATGACAAGCACAATTTACTCATTACTCATTTTATTGAAAACTGGAATTTTCATTGAAAGTGTGACGGGTGCGATGGATGAAGCAGATCATGCTTACCCTTCCGAAGTACTTAATGATACCTCAAGTTTTGGAGAGGTTCACATTGCTAGTGCTTTAATACGGGGCTTCAAAGATAGGAACTTTCGTGTAATTTAATTCGGAAACGATCAACTCAACTACCTGTAAGACAGAGTGACTGGATTGTTTACCTTTTGAAATAAAGATATTTCACATCAAAAATAAACTTATTTATGAAATTGAAGTGTATACTTATAATTGTTCGTACATTACAATTCTTTAACTGAATTTTAATTGACTTCAAGCGAATAACCTTAAGTGCTACAATAGATTCAATATAAACCAACCTTGGCTCAACAGTGTTTCCATCTCAATGTATTGATCTATTGATTTTTTTCTTATAGTATCAGAAGTTTATTCTGGACTGAACACGACACTGAAGTCCCGTAATTTGTGGCGTATGTTCTTGTTCATTTTACTTATGTCTTTTGTCTTGCCATACTCGTATTGAGTATAAATTGCCGTGTTTTTTTTATTTTTGATTTAAGCATTTCCCTGGACTTCCTCCTTCCTTTGGTATTTGTTTGTCAATGTAGTTGTAAACTTCTTTATAAGAGTAAGAAAAGGGATACAGGAAACATCTATAATGGCTGAACACGCAACAATTTGTCAGGTAACTACACAGGAAAAACACAAACAAGTCAAAGAAAAAACGTAAACAACGATAGGAACTCGGGACAGCCGGACTTGGTACCGGCACTTGCAAAAGCCAGAGGTAGACATGCTTGCCACAAGAAGTGTTAGTTATTATAAAGACGAGATAACAGTAAACATCTACAATGGCCGAAAATGTATGACTATAAACAGATATGTAGCGTGAAACATGCGATGGCATATTTGAATCACATGTTCTAAATGGAGAATAAAAGGATATGAAGTAAATGCACATGAGACAAAGTCTCTACAAATACATGGTAAAAAACAAGCAAAGGAACAACACTTTTATTGTTGTTCTTCATCTTGAAGTCACCATGAGGCCTTCAACAATGAGCTTTGCATGAGACACAGGTATGGGAGTGTACGCATACTTCATATCCATGTTTTTTTTACCCTAGATGCTAAATCTACTAAAGTGATGAAATTTATTCATCATCTCACGTTAAAAAATTCACAAAGCAAAGTTATCAGCACAAATTTGACATTTTTGATTTCTGTTTTGGTATTGTATATGTCTAGACAAACGGGAATTCAGGTAGTTCAATGGAGTATTCTAATCATCTATTGTCTTAGCTTATTTCAAAGCTGACAAAAAAATGATCAAGACACATTTCTCTTTTTATTACCTCAGTGAATTGTTAATACACAACAGAACATGTGAAAAGCAACTACTTCTAAAAGAAGGTGGAATAGAGTCTAACCTGCATTACCAAAGTAAGTGAGAACCGAATCGTCAGTCAAAGAACAAACAATCCATGGACAAAGGCAACATCGGAAACACTAAGAAACAAGGACACCACTTGAGAACGGGACAAAAAAAGAAAAAATGAAGACACACATACTGATGGACCCAATAAAAAACCATGGGTGAGATCAGATGTACCGGTAGAGTAAGCATCTACTGCTTCTTATAAGACACCCACCGTATTGAACATGTCAACTCCGGTAGTAAAGTCTAATCCAATAGAGGAAAAACAAACTTTAGTTGTAGAGGGAAAGATCTGTTGTCATCTGAGAAACAGATATCCCGTAACGATCTAAAAGATTTATATCAAATTATATAAAACAACTCACTAAAATGAACAATAGGAATTTAAGAAGAAAAATACTTAACTGTTTGACTTTATTTTTCTCATATACAAATGTGTTTTTTTTTCTTTTGCGGACATTTATTTCGAAAAGAACTATAATTGGTCATTGGCTTGTCATTGTCTTCTTATAAATTGTAGCTTCTTCATATTTGGGTTATTGGATATGGTTTGTTTCCTTTGATTTATTCACTTTTTACCCTTTTGGGTGCCATTTAGGGCTTGCGAGGTTCCTCACTGTGTTGAAAACCGTACGGTGACCCCTAGATGCTTTCTTTTGGGTAGTTGTATCCCGGATATGGGATGTTGTCTCCTTGACATTTACGCCATTTCCTTTCTTTTTCATATGATGTACTTTATTTCTCCACAATAAAAATAAACAATGAAAACGTATTAGGACAATATCCTCATATTTTGACCATATAGTTGATAGAGATTGTAAGCATCCCTGATACAAGAAGTGCAATGTATTTTTCCGTATAATATCTCAATTACCCCTTTAATATTAATAAATCGTTATACCCACGACACTTTACTCATCACTCATATAATGGAAAACTGGAATTTTCATTGAAAGTGTGATGGGTGCGACGGATGGAGCAGATCATGTTTGCCCTTCCGAAGTACTTTATGATACCTCCAGTTTTGGAGAGGTTGACATTGTCAGTGCTTAAATTTTGTAGCGTGTGTTTTTGTTCATTTTATTTATTTATTTTGTCTTGTCATGCTCGATTTAAGTATAAATTGCCGTGTTTTTAATTTTTGATATAAGCGTCTCCCCTCTCTTCCTCTTTACTTTGGTTTTCTTTTGTCATTGTATTTTTGAACTTCCATGCATAATTGTATGCATGCTTGTCGCAAGAAGAGGTGCAATGAAATTATTGGTTAATAATTATCTTACATCCCAAAGTCCAGAAATGAAAAGAAGTTAAGACGATTCCCTAAATTTGTAATTACATGTGTATAGGTAATGAATACCAGCGAAAATGTCACATGGATGTGAAATCAGACGAAAACTGAATTGAGTGTTTTTTTCGTGGAAACAAGGTTATTTCAAATGGTGTCTTCAAAATTGACATGTTTTAATTAACATGTTTTGTATATATTAAAAGGACAAAATGTTATTTTACTAAAACCTTTAAGTGACCTTAAGTGTGATTAACCATTTATATGAAACGCACTTTTGTTTCATGTATTATAAGGACAAGATAACAGTAAACATCTACAATGGCCGTATATATCAGATATGTAGCGCGAACCATGCAATGACATATTTGAATCATATGTACACGCATACTTCATATTCATGGTATTTTGTCCCTACAAGCCAATGCTACTAACATGATACAATGGGTTTGTAATTTATTTATCATCTCACGTTCAAAAATTCAAAAAAACGATGTAATTAGCACAAATTTGACATTTTTAATTTATATTTCTTGTACTATTGTATATGTCTAACCAACGGTACTTCAAGAAGTTCTTTGCAGTTTTCTAATCATCTGTTGTCTTAGCTCATTTAAATGCTGATAATTAACTGATCAAGACAAATTTTCATTTTGTGATCTAAGTTAATTCTTAATACACAGGAGAACATGTCAAAAGCAACCAATTCTAGAAAAAAGGTGGAAGAGAGTCTACTCGCATTACCAAATTATCTAAAATGAACAATAGGAAATTAAAAAGCAAAATACATGTACGAAATCCTTTGTCTTTATTTTGATACCCCCACTTGAAAACTCTGGGTATATAGTGATTGGGCTGTCCGTCTGTCGTTTGTCCCCCATGTCTGTCCATCCGTTTGCCCTTCCTTTACACCTGAGAGTACCCATCACTCATCCGCTACTCCTTCTGAATCACTGAGTAGATTTTCATGAAATTTTAACACATTCTTTTTGACATAATGAAGATGTGTGCCTCCTATTTCAGAATTTGATTTGATTGATTTTTGGAATTCCGCATAGCAAAACAAGAACATTGCTATTACATTACAAGTGTGCACCAATCTCTTATCCGCTTCCAACCAGAACATTGACTGCTTAATGAAAGAGATGGGCATTGACATTTCATTTGGCAATCCCACATACACGCTCTCAACCATACCAAGGGAGGATATACTAAACAATCACAAATCAGTATTGTCTCCCTTTGGTATCAGTTTGAGTGAAGAGAACAACAATCTGCCTTGTATCTACTTGGTACCAAAATTACATAAATGCCCTCACAAACAGAGATACATTGCTGGGTCTGCGAAATGCACAACAAAACCTCTTTCTGAGCTCCTCACTTCATTTCTTACTGCAGTCAAAGATGGCCTCAAGATATATAGTGATAAAGTTTACTCAACTAGTGGAGTGAAGCAGATGTGGATTCTTAAAAACTCAAAAGACTTATTAGAATATCTATCTTCAACTGAAATCAACAACTGCAACAGTGTCAAAACTTTTGATTTTTCTACTCTCTATACTACTCTTCCACACGATAAGCTAAAGTCAGTACTGCGGGATTTAATACATCAGTCTTTCTGTACTAAAAAGGGTGAAAGAAGATATTCATATTTAGTGATAGGTAAAGATGGGGCCTATTTTGTTTAACATCACACTGATTCACAGAAAAAGTATACAGAGGAGGATGTCATTGCAATGCTTAAATTCTTGATTGATAACATATTTGTAGAATTTGGAGGACATGTTTTCCAGCAGACAATAGGGATACCTATGGGGACTAATTGTGCGCCACTTTTAGCAGATTTGTTTCTTTATTCGTATGAAGCCAGGTTCAGACAAGGGCTAGTTCAGAAAAAAAGACAATACGCTAGCCAGATCTTTTAATTTCAGTTTCCGTTATATAGATGATGATGATGTTATTTCTCTGAACAATCTTCAATTTCAGGATAACCTTCATCTTATATAACTAAATGAACTCGAAATTAAAGAGACCACTGAAACACCATCATCAGCATCATACCTGGACCTATACCTCTACATTGACAACTCTGGACGTCTGAAAACAAAACTTTACGACAAGCGTGATGATTTCGACTTTCCAATGCTGAACTTCCCGTATTTGAGCAGTAACACTACCACTTCTCCAGCATATGGCGTGTACATTTCACAACTCATTCGCTATTGCCGTGCTTGTAGTTTGTACAGCGATTTTGTCAACAGAGCGAAATTACTGTCTCAAAAACTTATACATCAAGGGCATGTTCAGACATTGTTGCAATTGTCACTACAGAAGTTTTACTGTCGTCACCACGATTTGACAGAGTATTAAAATGTTTCTGTTTCACAAATGAGAACAGATATCTTTGGGTAGATTCACAGTTTGTTACCGGACTGACTAACACCGACTGTGACAAAACCGGACTTTTCACGGGCATTGTGACGGGTGCCACGCGTGGAGCAGATCATGCTTACCATTCCGGAGCACCTGATGATACCTCAGTTTTAATAGGGGTTTACACTGCTAGTGCTTTAGTTTTGTGGCGTTCTTGTTCATTTTTGTATATTTGTTTTGTCTTTGTCATACTGTATCAATTCGTGTTGCTGTGAATTGCCGTGATTTTGGATTTATGATTTTAAAATTTCCCCTTTCCTCGTGCTTGCTTCGGTATTTGTTTACCGATGTATTACACCTGAGAATATCCATCACTCATCCGCTACTCCTTCTGAACCACTGAGTAGATTTTCGTGAAATTTTAACACATTCTTTGTGACATAATAAAGATGTGTACCTCCTATTTCAGAATTTGATTTGATTGATTTTTGGAATTCCGCATAGCAAAGCAAGGACATTGCTATTACATTACAAGTGTGTTCCAAACCCTTATCCGCTTCTCCACCGGAACCACCGAATAAATTTTATGAAACTCAAACACATTCTTTGTAACGTAATGTAGATGTGCACCTTCTATTTCAGAATTTGATTTAATTGATTTTCTGAGTTTCCAATAAAATAATTGATTTTTAGGGTTTCCCATATGAAAACATGGACTCCGGCATTACATAAAAAGTGGATACCCATCTCTTAACCGCTACCCCTCCTACTACTCATGAAACTGTAAGAAGTCTTTGCGACATAATGTAGATGTGCATCTTCTATTACAGAAATTGATTTGATTTGATTGGTTATTGAATTGGGGAGCGGGGGTATATATCCGTGAGCTTTGCTCACAGTCTTTCTAGTTCTCACATACAAATGTGTTTTTCTCTTTTGTCGACATTTTATTCTAATAGAACTTAAATGTACTCTTTCTCTCCATAATAAAAATAAACAATTAAAACTTATTAGGACAATATCCTCATATTGTGACCATATACTTGATAGAGACCGTAGGCATCCCTGATACAAGAAGTACAATGAAGTTTTCCCTATAATATCTCGATCAGATGCTTAATATCAATTATCCATAATAACCAGGTACTTAACTCATTACTCATTAAATGAAAACTGTTTTTTTTTTCATTGAAAGTGTGACGGGTGTGACGGATGGAGCAGACAATGCTTATCCTTACGAGGTAATTTACGATACCTCCAGTTTTGGAGAGGTTTACATCGTTGGTGCTTAAATTTTGTGGCGTGTGCTCTTATTCATTTTATTTATTTATTTTGTCTCGCCATGATCGTGTTGAGTATTAATTGCCACATTGATAAACTTTGTCATTTTTATATATAATATTGCTTATAGGATACTTTTGGAGTTCAATAATGCAGGTTTCCTGATATGTGGGGTGTGGGGTATGTGAGCTTGCTCACTAAGGATCTTTAATTTATTTTGTCTTGCCATGATCGTGTTGAGTACAAATTGCCGTGTTTTTATTTTTGATATAAGTGTCTCCCCTCTCTTACTCTTTGTTTGGTATTCTTTTGTCAATGTATTTTTGAACTTCTTTATACATAATTGTAAACATGCTTGTCACAAGAAGAGGTGCAATGAAATTATTGGTTAATAATTATCTTACATCCCAAAGTCCAACAATGAAAAGAAGTTCAGACGATTCGCTAATTTTGTAATTACATGTGCATAGGTAATGAATACCAGCGAAAATGTCAGATGCATTTTAAATCAGACGAAGAGTGAATTGCGGGTTTTTCGTGGCAACATGTTTATTTCAAATGGTGTCTTCAAAATTGACATGTTTTTAAGTTAACATGTTTTGTATATATTTTAAGGACAAAATGTTATTTTGCTAAAATCAAACTTTTAAGTGACTTTAAGTGTGATTAACCATTTATATGAAACGCATGCTAGACGCGTATGACACTTCTGTGTCATGTATTATAAGGACAAGATTACAGTAAACACCTACAATGGCCGTTTATATCAGATATGTAGCGGGAAACATGCAATGACATATTTGAATCATATGTACACGCATACTTCATACTCATGGTATTTTAACCCTACAAGCCAATGCTACTAACGTGATACAATGGGTTTGTATTTTATTTATCATCTCACGTTCAAAAATTCAAAAAACGAAGTAATTAGCACAAATTTGACATTTTTAATTTCTATTTCTTGTACTATTGTATATGTCCAACCAACGGTACTTCAAAAGTTTTATGGAGTTTTGTAATCATCTTTTTTCTTAGCTCATTTAAATGCTGATTATTAACTGATCAAGACAAATTTCTCATTTTGTGACCTTAGTTGATTTTTAATTTACAAGAGAACATGTCAAGAAAACCTCTAGAAGAAGGTGAAAGAGAGTCTAACTCGCATTACCAATAAAACAATTCAACGAAATGAGCAATAGAGAAAATCGGACAAGACACTTAACATAGCATAACGTAAACATTACTATACACACCACCCATTTCCTTTGTTATTCTTATGTCAAAAAGTAATCTGTTGAAATTTGATATATCTTTCTTTTCCTCTATGTAACATTAAGATTTAATTTGAAAATGTTTACCCCCCTTAATAAAATACTTGAAAAACGGAAAACAATTTTACATTGTAAATAAAAGTGAATTTAACTATATATGCAATGAGAAACGCACTTAAAATATTATTGAGCTTGAATCATGTTAATTTGGTATGTTTTCAATATTATATTTAATATATGGTGCAATTAATACGATATATATATTTACAATTTCAATCAATTTTGTTTCTAGCAATAAAATAATCGCCTTTTCAATTGATTATTTTCGCTATTTAAAGGTGCACTGGAATGTCGTCAGTTTAAACATAAAAAAAGTGTCGTCAGTCATAAATGTAAAGTTTCCTGGTTGACGGCTCTTCGAGTATATGGCATCTTTTGCTTATAACTTGACTGCAAACTTTCATTCCACCGTCGCCCTCAATAGCGTATACTAAAGGGGCGATCATTTGATTTTCAGGGGAGGGCTTGGGCGATTTTGCCTATATCATAAAATTCTGGAAAAAAATATTTATTTTCACAAATGTCACGACAAATTATTTATTCACATTTGCAACAAAACTTTTATTCTTCAAATCAAACTCAAATCATTTATTTTCATGACAAAGATGATTAGAATATTTATTTTCACTGGCACCAGGATTAAATTATTTATTTACAAAAATGCCCAAGCTCCCCGTTGAAAATCAAATGGTCGTCCCCCTAAATACAAGAGCATGCCACAGTGGATTACATGTGAAGATAAACATTATTTTTAATCATATTTTCATCGAAGCAGGTATTATACAAATAAAACATGTACTATTATAGAGGTTATTATACTGTTTATTAACTCAAAACGCAATATTGAAAATCATTCTCGAAACATTTCAAAGATCCATTCTGCATATCAAAAACTCTTCGATGTATAACATCAAGAGTAGATGTCCCCATAACGCAATTAACCGGCGGATCCAGGGTTCGAAAAGGGGGTTCTGACATGGATCCAGAAAAAAAGTGGGGAGGATTCAAATTGTTTTTTACCATGTTTGTTCGGGTTACACGGAGTGCAAATCCGGGTTATAATATGGTAAATGTCGGGCGGGCCTCGTCTTGCGTGGACAATGAGAGGTGGTTCCTCAGAATATCCCATATCCCAGTAAGTCTGGACTAAAATATTCCTTTCAAAATTTAAGATACACCTGACTTTATGGAATTAATTCTGAGTTTTCCATATATTTTTCTGGACTTTGGAACTTATTCATTTTTGACAGAATGTTATATATATATATATATATATATATATATATATATATATATATATATATATATATAGAAGATGTGCACCTTTCTTTATGGAAGTATTTTGATTTTTTCCGGACTTTGGACCCCGGCTTTACTTGACTTCGGAACTCAGTAATCATAAAGAAATAGTGTACCTTTTTATGAAATCAACTCCTCCAAAATTTCGACCTAAATCTTTGAAACAATGAAGATGTGCACTTGACATTTTCTAATTGTTTGATATTTTTTACCTACTTTTTCCAGACTTGGAACTTATTTATTTTTATTGAAATTACCAGAACTGTGGAATTAAGTTCTCCTATTCTTTTTATATACCAAGAAAATACATATTCTATGAGGGGATCCTTTGATAAAAAAATATTTATGCTTACATTAATTACACTAAATTACAGCTTGAAGCACCAAAATGAAACCAAAACTTTTGGGGCTTTGATCACTTTTTTTTAGTTTTGACTAGGTGATACACAAAATGTGAAACATTTTTTTCTAGAAAAGGGGGGTTTCTATCCGCGAACTCCTCCTCCGCAAGTTCAATTCGAACAAAGAGTTCCGGATGCATTTATACATTCCAGATGCATTTATAAACAAATTGACAAGACTAATCGATTTTCAGAAATGTACGACAAAAATAGTTTACTGACTTCTGTTGACCATGTTTTCAAATCCGTACATATTTCAATATTCTCAACCGATTTTCGCTGCTGAAGTTACGGGATTTCGATTTATGCCATTTTTACTTAAATAATCTGTTCATAAAACAGAAACGGATAATTGCCCTATGTGTGTAACCACACTTTCGAAACATTCGAGGACGCCATTTCTAAATGTGTCACAATGGTACGTCTGCCTGAGATGTAAAATAAGTGTCTGCTATCTAGTTCACTTCACTTCAAACAAACCTAGTTCCACCTGAGAACTGTTCGCTGGTGTGACAGTTCTCAAAACAATACTGAATTTATTTTGCATAAATTATCTTCTGGGTGTTGCAACAAGAAAGATAAAAATACAAGAAAACAGATATTTAGATTCACTTCAAAAGTTTTGTATACATTGCGGAAACACACCGATTATCCATTTATGTAGGGACCGACCATTTAACTTGAAAAAGGTGGGGGTTATAGTTTTTTTTTCTGGACAGAATTTTTTTTAACTAGTATAAACATTTTTTTTGAAAAGTAAGTGAACCGAACCGTCAATTCAAAACGAACAATGCAAGGACAATGGCAACATCAAGAACAAAATAGAAGAAAAAAAATCACAGTAACTTCTAAAATAAGCATTATGTTTTGGGCAGAAAGCCCCCTTCAGAATATTTTTTTTCATCATTTTTGCAGCCAAAATATTTTTTCCCATAAACTTCACGAAAAAAACCATAGCCCCCCCCCCTTTTTCAGGTTAAATGGTCGGTCCCTTACGACACAAAAAAATAAAAACTTTTACAACTTTTTGATGAATTTTTTTTTTTTTTTT
>MJUU01018091.1:45199-55637 GCA_002080025.1 Modiolus philippinarum
GGGGGGGTCGGAACACAATTTTCCGAAATACCTATAGGAATTTTAAATATTGTTCTAGGTCTCTCATTGTTCAAATTCAAGGTGACTTTATTTTGACAGCTGACCATTCTTGTTACAAAATATTGCAGATAGGTTCCAATAACTGTCACATTATTTCACTGCAAAAAAGAAAATTTCCATATGAAGAAAATGTTTGATTTTGGAGAAAATATACATTAAAATCAGATCATGTAGAGTATTGAATGTTTAAAGGAGACAGTCTTATCTAAGTCTCCGAAACGTAGTTCGGAAACATGTTTTCTATTGTTCAGTTTTTCAAATTGTCTCCACTAAACTTAAGCATTTAAATAAAATAAATTTTACGGCATGTTAGATAATGTTTCCAACACTATCGGCCTTGTGGGAATCGACGAGATCATTATTATAGTCGAGCAATATATGCAATTGTTGAAAAATCATTGTAACTGTATTAAACATAATTGATTTTATTGTAGTAATAATTTCTTTATCGGGATCGCATCTATTGTTTAGACTATAATAATGATCTCATCGATCCGCACTTGGCCGATAGTGGCTAAGACTGGAATTCGGCTGTTCCCATGGAAACAAGAGGATGGAAAACTTACACGTGCTTAGAATTTGATGCCATTTTATATGATAGAAGTGTGTTATGGTCTTTTACTCCATATCCTTTCGTAAAATATTATAGTCTTTGAATTTTCAAGTGGCAGCAGTTGTCATGGAAACCAAAAGGGCGTAAGAAATTTGACATGAAGGCTGTCGAGGATTGTGTGGACTCACAATTAGTTTTACCTCGAGTCCTTGGGCAGTTTGTGGAACTTTAGTATTTGCAAATATATAGTTACCCCAAGTTTAATATTATTTCTATTGAAATGACGTTTTTATCAAATCATCGTATTCTCTAGGACTTGTAACAAGTAACCTGTTGTGCCTCATTTTGCTACTGTATACTAATAATTTGCGGAACGAAAAATGAGGATGTTTGAGTGACTGTAAGTTGGTTAAATTATCCCTAAATATTGCAAGTGAACAAACAACCCAACTATACCGAATTTTTTATAATAATTCTGTATAAAAATTTGTTCGTTTTTAAGATTTTTCCCGAACTCTGCAGGAATAATGCAAGATTCTTAACAAAAATTACCAAAAACATCCCGGTCTTAGAACTTACTTTACCATTCTAGTCTCGTGAAAAACAATTTTATCATCCGCTCTGAATTTTTCCAAACAGTACCGAAAAATGTAGGTCTTTCCAAAGATTGCTCAATCACTATAGGATCCGACAAAACATGGCCGCCAGTGAGCAAATTAATTCAATATTGTAACCATTTGGAAAACTTTTGTCTAAAGTTATTGAAGCAAGTTCAACCAAACTGAACTTTGATGTGGTACATATTATGGTCATTGAATTTACAAACATATGGCCTCCATCATCTTCCCAAGTATTTGAGGTCAATGTCTCATCCGACAAGGGAGGTGCATGGAATGCAAACACTTAACTTGGTAAGACGAACTGCCAGAAGAGAACATATTTTAACAAATGGGAAAACAAAAACTCAGGTCAACTGTTCTAAAATTTAACCATTGAAGCAAAATTTTCAGGAGTGGTGCGTGATAAATGCTGCATATATTTGTTCATATAAGATTAGAAAGTACATGCGGCTACCAGGGAATATGGTATATATAAATGACATGTCGGAAACCATTTTGACCATGTCATAAACTACCGAAGCATTTTTAAACGAAACTGTGGTTGATTAATGTATGGAAGAATCTGAACATTGCCCCCAGCAAGCAACATAGAGTAACAGTGCACCCAATTGAAAAAGCAATCTAAGATTTAATTTAAGTGACCCCAACGCAACGCGATGCGTCCTTCCGTCAACCTTGATAGCGCTCTAGCAAGTTTTATTATTGCATTTTGTAAATATATATATATATATATATATATATATATATACACAGAAGCTTTAGTTCTAGGATGCCTTACGCGATTTTGAACATGAGTGCTAGTCGAATATTGTTGTAGGAGTTGCGCCCCTTTTTAATTCTGAAAATTGACAAAATATCCACGTTTACTCTAGTGTTCTAGCAAATTTATTTGTGATTGGAACGTATAAAATATTTATACAACAGCTTTAGTTCAAGGATGCCTTAAGCGAGTTCGAAGACGAGTCCTGGTCGAATACTTGTGTAGGATTTAGAACCCTTTTAACTCAGAAAATTTCCAAAATATCATTGTAATGGATTTGGGTTATACAGTTGCTTTAGTTCCAGCCTCTAGTTGTGGCTAAACTAACTCTCAAGGATCAGTATGAGCTAATGCAGTCAACTTATGTTCTTAGTTCATTAGTCCGTCCGTCCATTAACATTTTACATTTCAGTAGCTGTTCCTGAAACCTATGAAGGATTTTACATGAATTATTATGGAAGGTCCCAGTGCTAAATTATTTGATGCAAAAAATAATGGTACCTCATCCAAGATTTCCGTCAGTGGGAACACATTTTAACACTTTATTTCTTATGTATATGGAAACATTTTCAACGTTGGGCCTATTGGAAAACATTTAATGTGCCACGCTTGGAGCAGATCATGCTTACTCTTCCTAAGCGCCTGATGATAACTCAGTTTTTGTAGGGGATCAATGCTTTAGTTATGTGGCATTCTTGTTCATTTTTTTGTGTATTTCATTTGTTTTTGTCGTACTGTCTCAGTCCGTGTTGGATATGAACTGCCATTGTTTTGGATTTTTGATTTTAGAATTCCCCTTTTCAGCATGTTTGTTTCGTCATTTGTTTACCGAGGTATATTAAGGACATTTTTTAAACGAATCGGCATATTGTAAACTTGGTCATAATGCTCCTCGAGTGGTTCGCTGTTTAGAATGAGAGCAGCACTTTGCGCCTCGTAAAATATTTCCCCAAGCTTGTAAAATTTTTTAACATTTAAGCTTACATGAGCATTTTTAAAAGATATTCTCCTCGGAAACCAGAAAGGCGATAAGAACTAAATTTTGTAAAAATAATAGTCAGTTGGTAGTCTTCTGTAAAATGTGTCCAGCAGCTTTGCAGCTCATCTAAGATGACCGCCAGCGTGGCAATATTTTAGCATTTGACACTATGGGAAAATACTAGGATTTTATTTGAAAATACTTGAAAAATTGATACCAACTTAAATTTGGTTGCAATTCTTTTAGTGTTCCCCTTATCAAATGTGTCCGTTAGTTCACATTTCGTCCAAGACGGCCGCCAGTGGAAACATAGTTTAACACTGGAAACTATGAGGTGGCCACGTACAAAGATTTACTCTGAAACTACAAGGTCATTTGGTACCAAACTTGGTCATAATGAGGATTGGATGGTTTCCTTTAAAATGGTGTTTGTTAGAATAACATTTTTCCCCAAGATATCCGCCAGCCGGATCCATATATTAACATTGGATCCTTTGGGAAAATACATTCAAAAAGTCTCGACTCTGACAGTACTAACAAATTGTAACCAAACTTGGACAGACCCATTTAAAATTGTGTCAGACTGGTCATGTTCCTTTCAAAGATGTCACCTAAAAAGAACAGTAGTACGCTGAAAAAGCCGTAAGCAAAAGTGATAATTCTGTATTGTTTGTATATCTAAGTTGTTGGGCAAAATATTCTATTCTATTACCCTCATATGCATTAAATAACTGTAAAGTATATATTTTAAATATTTTTGAAGCAGTCTGATGTAAACGGTGACATGTACATTTTATGTTTATGTCAGAATGAAATTGATGCCACCTATATTCACTGTTTGGGTTGTATGAAATGATCATTTAGGTACACCATGAGATGTAGTAATTCCGTACTGAAGAATAATTTGCTAACATGCTAAAAACATTCGAAAATCGTGTGAACAGACGGCAATGGCGAATAAGAAAGACATGACATCGTAAACCAATGAAATGTTATATTCTTATAACAGGGGGAAACAGTTCAAAATCGGTTGACGGGCAAAAGTTTTTTCCGAGTTAAAAAAAAAGAAAAACATGTAAGGATTTTTTCTGCAGAATGGAGGTATAACAAAGATGAATATTGCATACCGCAATATAAGTGGAGTTCTACGAGGTCATTATGGGGTTTAACGGGCAATAAAGTAATTTTGAACGAGTGTTTATCCAATCTCAGTATAATCTAGTTTTTTGACTCCGACGAACCCCAATATTGATCGAGTAGCTTCATTATAAAGTCATTCCAATTTAAATTTGCAATTCCAATGATTGCAAAGTTGGTGCCGCCATTTACAAATAAGTTTAAATTACAAAAATGTGCAGAATTTCATGGGACTTACACAAATCTTACAAACATAGTTGATATGCTCGCATACCTTTACACAATTGCTATTCAACAAAACATGAGAATTTCAAAATCCCATGGGAAACTGCGTTTTCCCATTTATTTCACTATTTACCACGTGATTTTGAATATATTCCTAAGGGAGAAAAATTGTCTTATGAGGTTTTAAAGAAATTCCATGGCAAATAATAATCCCATGGAGAATGATAATCCCATTGGAATAATAAAAGTCCCATGGGAATATTTCAATATCCTATTGGAAATGGTAAAATCCCATGGGAAACAGCATTTTCCCGTCGGATTTTGACATTTCCATGTTTTTTTTTAAATTGGCACTATGATATAGACTTCTATACTACTATTTTGTTAAGTCCCTTAGACTTCTATTCTACTATTTTGTTAATTTGTTTATTCACACTACTTGTTAACTCTCAAAACTGGTGGCACAAGATTTGGAATAATTGGAATTCCAAATTAAAATTGGAATGAGTTTAAAGTTGATTTTGATTGACACGGCTGAGGTCAATGACGACAAACAAAGGGTTCTGGTATATCTATAGATTTGGAATGAGTGTGGCCTGGAAATATCAATCAACGTTAGTATGCAATTATGATAATTTTTCATGATCAACTGTGCAATATCATATATTATTAATTATCTAAGTACATTTAACACAATGTGTTTAAAACTGCCAATTTAATTCGAATGACAGAATATGCCAACATACCAATATGGTTTTTTTTTGTAATGTCCTAGCCTAATAAGGGGTATCATAGATCATCTTGATTTATCGTCTCTCGTTATGAAGTCAATAGTAACTTGCCTAACTTGTCGTCTGATAACGAGCAAGGACGTCAAAAATAAAAGGTAAATAAATCTCAGAAAGCAGTTGATCAATGACTTTTTTCAGATCTATAAAGATGCCAATATGACATACATTACACATTAATACTATATTATGGAAAACATTTTAAATATTGATATTCTGATCTGTTCAAATTGTGTCACATGACTTTTGGGATTTCGCTGGGTCAATCGGTTAGCGTTGGGTCGCATAGGAAGGTTAACCGGTAAAAAAATCGATTTTATATATCAGTTACTACCCTAGATAGTCTGTGATCCAGCGGTTTCTCTTCGAAATTAAGGTCACCAGCGAGCAATCTCTAGGGTAACCTTACTACCTCGAAGAGAAACCCCTCGATCACACACTATCTAGGGTGATTGTATATGCATACATAAATGTACAAATATCATATTTTATTCGGGAATCTTCACATCGTTTGTTATTGAAATTTTTGGTAATTTCGACTTAAGAGACTATCTTGCCTACCATATCATATGCTTACATTCTAAATCGGAAACCTCGAAGATACCAGAGCACCTAAGTAATCGCTATTGGTGTACTCGCAATTGTAGCTATCAAGTGAAACTATGTTAATGCGAAGGCGATTAATTTATTGCTAGACACTAAAAATGATCGAAATTGTAAATATATATCGTATTAATTGCACCATATATTTGATATAATATTGATAACATACAAAATTAACATGATTCAAGCTCAATAATATTTTTAAGTGCGTTTCTCATTGCATAAATAGTTAAATTCACTTTTATTTACAATGCAAATTGTTTTCCGTTTTTCAAGTATTTTTTTAAGGGAGGTAACAATTTTAAAATAAAATCATTATGTCACAGGAGGAAAAGAAAGATTAATCAAATTTCAACAGATTACCGTTTGACATAAGAATAACAAAGGAAATGGGTGTTATGTATAGTAATGTTTACGTTATCTTTTGTTAAGTTTATTGTCCGATTTTCTCTAATAAAATTGATTCTAAATCTATTTTGCGGTTAGTTTTGTGAAATTTAAAGTGACAGCTTGTATCTTTGACCTTTACAGTGTGTTGAAGTTATGCAAACAAATATTTGTCAAAATATTGTTGGATCATAGAAAGGGGGGTAAAATTCTAATGTTTTCCTTTAATTAAATTGTCAAGATTTTCTTTGCATTTGGGTTTATTGATTAATTAATTGATTTATTAAGTTTGTTGGCCACTGGTAACGTGTCTTTGGAGAAGGAAGCGTTCAAAATGATATAAAAATGAAACTTTTTTTATCACCAAGTGGTACCGATTTTGAATTTCATGGACTCGTTGGTACGCGCGCATAAAGAGCAACATTGTCACTCAAAAAGAACGAAAATTGAATACGTTTTCGAATAAGCCAAATTTAAAGAGATTTCATTGAGAAATAAAGGAGTTATTCACGTTTGAAGTTAAGCAATTGTATTTGGTGAAGATAAAGGTTCTAAAACATGATTCTAAATGTGTTTTCCGGTTAGTTTTGTGCAATTTAAAGTGAAAGATTTCATACCTTTGACCTTTACACAGTGTGTTGAAGTTATTAAAACAATTATTTTCGAAATATTGTTAGATAATATAAAAGGGGATGGTATGATTCAATTGCTTTCCTTTGATTCAATTGTAAAAGATTTCTTTGTATTTGGGTTTATTGATTACATACCGAAGTTACTGTGAATTTAAATTCTGCATATGCTCATTTCGACAACTTATGTTCTTCAGTGCAGATAACATCTAAACGTTTGGAAGACCATAAACTCAAAGAAGTTAGAAAACTGATAGAGAATAATAACGCTGTCTATTTGAAAAAGAGAATTTCTATTTTATTCTCTTTTTTTATTGGTAACTAAATTTCGTAACATTTCTGCATTTCTTTGATATTTTCTACAAACTAACGATACAAGTAGGGCTATTGCCCCACAAGATGTTAGCATATTGTGTTGAAATTACCCCCAAAAGAATAAAATATGTTGTAATCATTAAACCTCAAAACAAAATAAAGTATAGGGAATATAAATGAATATAACTTCTAACTTTCCGCGGAGAAATTTCCCCGCTTAAGAAATCATGTATTGGCAGATGTAAGCATCACTACATGAGGCAAAAATGCATCGCTGACATTGCTTAAAACCCAAGCGGGGAAATTTCCCCGCGATAATTGAATTGATAAACTTGAATACTGAAAAAATATTACTTAGTACATGCCATGTTTAATTTCACTGGGGCAATGCCAATACCAAAAAAACTTGTTCGAACCTGTTTGCCGGGGAAATTTCCCCAGGAGGTGGAAAGCTTTTCATACTTCACCCTCGACATTAAAATGTAATTGCTTTTACATTAAATTCGATGACAGTTTTTAAGAACTGCTTTGGGGAAATTTCCCCGCGTGAGTTTTGGACAAATTTTCATCAGATAATTTGTTGAAAATCAAATGAGTGGAGAAATTTCCCCACAAAAGATCTGGACAAAATTTTCAGATGCTGACAAAGGTGTGATGGGAAATTTCTCCACTAGCCAAGTAGTATTTGAAAAGAATTATACAGGAGATTTTTCGAAGACATGCAAATATATGTATATAAATATTGATATACGTCGACAATTCTGATTCAAAGTTTTATGGCATAATTTTCAAAGAGCAACAGGAAATATAAATTGTCTAAAGCATATTTTACTTATCTTGGAATTATTGGAAATATATAAACACACAATATGAGATAATGAAACATAACGAGGAATTAGTTATCAAAAGTATGCTTGAATTTACAAATATAAATAAACATAATCAATGGATTTTGTAACCTGTTGGCGAATTTAATCTTAAAACAACATGGGGTTAAAATATTCTTCTAAGCTTCTGACATAGAAATAGAATGATAAGAGTATAGTGTATATTATATAATATAATAAATAAAAGTGGAGGATAATGATGCATTACATATCTTTGGTTTTCTAAAATGATAATTTTATCATAAGGACTGAGAAAGTATAATTGGTTTTGTGTGTTGTATATTGTAGATAATATATCTATGGCCATAGTTAACTTGCAATAGTCTTTCGGAAGAGTTTCTTTTACCTTTTAATGTAAATGTCAAGAAAGACACTGACGAAAAATGAGGCGTATTAAGTTTGCAGTTGCCAGGGCATTATGTACCATAAATAATCAATGCAAATTATTGATGATAATATAAAATACATGAGAGCGTTTTGACAACTTCAGAACATTAGAGTTTCCTTGATTATATCTTAACATTAACAAGCCACCTGTTTAATATTTTTTTAAACCATAAATGACATATTATTTGTTAAGAAATCTAAGTTGTCTTAATTTTCCAGGTTGTCCAGTGTAAACTTTTAGTCCTCTTTACAGATAAACAACCATGAGATTTTATTGAAGAACCAGTCATACTAACCCGAAATCTGTGATAAAAAGTATGGGTCACCATGCTTGATTTTCAACAACTGAGGGCAAAGTTTGCTCATTTTCAGCACATTATTCACATAAATTTAAATAGAATACACCGGGAAAATATGGAAGGACAGTTTTCAACTTAAGACAAATGAACCTTATATCCATGAGAATTTCAATATTTTTGTAACTTGATAGTTTATCATGTGATCAATTCGTTAATGTAGGAAAAATATCCTAAGATATGAAAATATGAATTAATATCTATTTGTTATACGTTATATTACATAAAATATCAATGCATTTACTTGAATCTTCAGAACAAAAATAGACTATATATTCAAGTTCATGGAATAGCTTGCATTTTTATGACAATTTATGGAATATCTGGCGTTATCATAGTGATATAAATGTTTCCCTCTGTATTTTAAAGATTGTCATGATTGTTTCCTGAATTCAACAAAACACTGAATTATTGAGATAGTATCGTGAACTAAGAAGATAATATAGCACCATAAAAACAAGTTATGGTTTGATGAGCACTAAAGTAATGTTGAATGAAAGTATACCTGAGTTCAATATTAACTTTGCGTCAAGTTCCGTTAATGCCCATATTGATTGAGTAAAGAAATAATTTATGGCAAGCCGTTGGAAAATTTATTCCCTTTTTTAACTGATTTTTTTATACACTTAAAATCGATTTTTTTATTTTGAATATTAAAACATCATTTTTTTAATATTAAAAAAATACGTCTTTTAGAAATAATTTACGGCAAGCCGTTGGAAAATTTATTCACTGTTTTTTAACATTAACAAGATGTGTTTTGTGAAACACTTGTACCCCGAGTAAAATTTAACAAGAAACATTTAGCAACTTCAAACAACAATTGATGTCCTTCTGACAAAAAAATGTAGAAATAAATTCTGGTATCAGATGAAAAATTAAGTCATATCAAATGATGATTGCAATTGGATGTAAACACAGAAGTCACCCAACTGACCCTCTACAGTCATTATCCAATAAATATTAAGAAAACAATTTTAATTCCCCCCTTTTTGGAACATTTATAGTTTCTCATTGTGTTCTGTCTATCAGTGTTATCAGTACTTTGTTACATCAGGACTATTTTCATATACCTCATGAATAAAGTTCCCCAAAAGTGGAGGAATATATAGATGAGAAAAATGTTATATTAGATATTTTTAGTAACATCCCTCATCACTGATATAAATGAATAAATTATGTTGAATAATTTAAAATATTAATAAATCTTTATTATTACAGAAAATACTATCTTTAACTATGCTTTCACAGTTTGTTGTTCATTTTATTAAAAAGTCACTAGAACTGAGAAAAGTTGACTCTTTACTGTGTAGTTTATATATTCAAAATTTAAATATACTATATACCATTCTTTTTACATGTATGTATTGTCTAATGTTATAGTTTCATAGTTTGTATATACTTTATGTCATATGTTTTGTTTATATGCCTTCAGCCCAGTTGGGCATAAATGTGCATTTATGAATAAAGGTATTAATATTAATAAATTAAAAGATCTTTTTACAATACATTTTTTTATAGATATCAAGAAACATTTTATCCTTAACGAGTTTAATGTTTCTATATATAAATTAAAACAAAAAATAATTTCATTTTTTTGTGAAATTTTACCGGACAGTCACCTGCAAAGGTCAAGGTGAAGAGGTCAAATATTCTTGTACCTACTGAAAGGTCTCTCCACATGGAATACACATGCAAAATATGAAAGCCCTATCACTTACCATTCAAAAGATATACTCAATGTTAAGTTTT
>MJUU01018092.1:960-14836 GCA_002080025.1 Modiolus philippinarum
AAAAAAAAAAAATAAAATCAAACAAAAAGAAAAAAAAGAAAAAAGGGGGGGCATGGCAATTATATTATACGCAGACTGTGACAACATCGTACCAGTCGGTAGACCCTTTGCATTTTAACTAAACACATTCCTAATTTCTAAAATCAGTATTGCATGGACACGGGTTATGTATTACACTATATACATGAAATCATTATGCTAAACTCCTCACAGGAAAGGATCGTGATGGAAGCTGTATACTGAGGGTACATAATTTAATTTGTCAGTTGGTAATGGGTCTGGAGCTGGCATGTCAGTTAACTGCTAGTAGTCTCTTGTGATTTTCCGTATATTTAGTTCTTTCAGTTTCATTTGTCACAATTGACTCAGTCCTGTAGCCAACTGAATTTTACTGTAGTTACGATTGTTTTTGTGATTATCACATTGGCTATAGGGGGGAGGTTTGGGCCCAATAAAACTAGTTTAACCCCGCCGCAGCAGGTTTGCGCCTGTTCTAAGTCAGGAAATTTATTAAGCCTTTGTGTGTCTTGTCTGTTTTCTAGTTAGTTCACTTTATGTCTATGGGAGTCAAGGATGATGTTTATTTCGCTGAACTTGAATACTCTTTATTTAGGGGCCAACTCCGACCTGCCGTTAGGTGTGGGGTTTCCTCACCGTTCATTGAAGATCTTATGGTGGCTTACTCCATATCCTTTTGTTAAATATTGAGTTGTTATTACTCCCCTTTGGGTCGTTGTCTCTTTGACACTTTCCCCGTTTCCCTTCTATTTCCTCTTTTCACATAGTGTTTCTATTGGTTTTTTTTACATTACATCAAGTATATTTTATTCGTAATGGTACATTTGCCAAAAGATATAAAAATATATATGTTGTGAAATGGCCACAAATTAACATGTATGAACAAAAAAAAAATGGATTAAATGGTAAAAGTTACAAAAAAATCTACAAATTAAGAAACAACTAAATGACAAAAGGGAGAAGGTTAAGTTCCCAACGTTTCGGTCGTTTGGCCTTCAACTAGGAGACAAAAGAAAGGTGATTCAAATACGAGAGAAAGCATCTGTATCGTTTTTTTTCATTTGGAAGCAGTATTTGACAAAATTTGTTGCAACATTATAGAACGTCCTCATTTTAATAGCGGCTACGAGAGAAGGGTCTTGGCATTATGTCAGATGAGGAACTGGGATCGTTAGTATTCGTCGTAACCAGTTCAACGCACATATAGATTCGCCCGTTTTGGTTACGATGTACGGCACACGTACTGGTACATAAACACATAAAAAACGTGTTAAGACCAAAGCATGTTTAGGTTCGTGTTTAATCCCTTCACCTGAAATAATAAAAATCTATTACTCATACATCCTCGAATAGTATCCAATCGATTCGAATAACAACAATAAAGTGTATTTATAGAAATATATTGACAAACACCCCTTAGGCACGGACCATTTGATTGGGGGGAGGGGAGGCTGGTAATATTTAGAAAAAAAATAGAAAAAAAAATCTGGCCCCGATTTTTGCCCAAAAGAATTTTCTGACCAGCATCTTGGTTGAAAAAAATAATCTGGCCCGGATCCTGTCTATTAGAAAATAAAGTCTGGCTCAACAAAATTTCATAGCATAGTGTATATGACAAAAAAAATAATAATTTGGCCCGCATAGCGGGCGAAAAAAATTTCCCAGCGCGGGTAAAGATACTAGGCCCCCCCCTGAAAATCAAATGGTCCGTGCCTTAAAATATATGAATAGAATCAAAAGTAGAAAAATGAACACTACAGGTCAATGACAAAAACACTGCATGTAATAGACAAAATTATCAAAAAGAATTAGCTTTCTCATATTGAATTAGCGTTTAATACAAACCTTTGAAACACAATGAATCCGTTATTAAAGCAACAACTCTACATTATGGGACGCCAAGCTTCAACGTTGTTTGTCTCTAGGTAACCATTTTCAAAATCAAACAAAGAAAGATTTAGGTGTCCTCTACACGAACAACAACTGTTTATTATGAGTATCCAAATATTCTGGATATGTTTACATCTAAACACATTAGAAACGTGTGTTTTTGCGTTTAGGAATGTGTTATACTGTAGTGTTTAGCATTCAATGATCGTAATAAAACAAAGATGACTTACATGATTTAATCATAAACATGTTTAGAAATTAAGAAGTATGAGTAATAATTTGTTTAACACAATCCTATAATACATTTAGGGCCTTTTAATATATGTTTAAAGCTAAACAATGTCTTACAGTGTGCCGTAAACTATAATGGACGAATCTGTCGGCGTTGAACTGGTTTTGATTTTGTACTAGTGTTATCTAGCCAAAATCAGACTAGCGGGAAACATGGTTTAGCACACCATCCACAGAAAACAATTAAGATTCTCCGCTGAATCAAGTGCACCTGGTCACAGCTTTCATTGGATAAGACCTGTTTACTGATAAATTGTATTGCTGAAGGTCTGCCTCTTATCCAAGATAACCAACAGCGGGGAACTAACTAATTTGTGTCTAATCAACGAGATATGACCCTATGGAAAAACACATTCAAAGTTTTTGAAATTACGTGGCTGGTTGAAAAAAAAAAGAAATTTGGTAACAATGGTTCAATTGTAAATGGTCATAATCATTAAAGACTACCAGCTGATGACGTAATTAAACATTTAACATGTTTAATCAACTACATTCTAAAATGACTACTTGACTTTATTTAGAACCAAACTTGGTCACAATCGTCTATTTCAAATTTGCATCTGACAATGGGAAACAGCCTTGCTACAAGTCATTCTCCCCTTGAATATTATCAGTGTTCTGTCCAGCTGGTCCCTCTATTAATGTGCCGTACAAAGGCCTTCCTCTGCAACTAATCTTTATTAAAGGTGTGCCAAAATATAATTAATAGGTAGGGACTCGGATCAAATCTACGGGAAAGTTGAAACTTGTCCTTGTCTCCTTTCTATCCCCCAAATAGAACCCCACCACGTCAATCACCTTGCGGTTAAATCTCTTAAAGCGTCTAGGTGACTAAGATTTTTCTAATAGTTCGTGTATTATGCTTACTTCAAAGTTCATCATTCTAACTTCTTTATTCTATATTCATCTAACTTCTTACTTTTTATTTTGTATTTTTATAATAATTCTAACAAATGAAGAATATGAAAATTAAGATATAAAACAATGAATTCGGAATAAGTTATTGAGAAAATAGCATTTAAAATTGCAAAACAAGATTTTTGAATTAAGAAATATTAATTCAAAATGAAGAAATTTCAATGTAGCATGACAAATTTAGAAATAAGGATTATAAATTTACAAGAAAGGATGTTTAATTTCGAATTTCGAACTCAGAATTCTGAATACAGAAGTAAGAATCTAGAAAATAGAAGTAATAAGTTAGAATATAGAAAGTAGAATGTAGAATATAGAACTAAGAAAGAAGAATTTAGCATAAAGAATTTTGACCAATTTGGCTTTCCATACTCGCACCATTCAATAACTGTATACTAGCAAATGTTGATTTTTTTCCCAGGTTGTGATCACGTTTGTTGATTGATCGGCAATAGGATAAAAGAAAAAGAGAGACACGTACATTACACAAAGTCCAGCGACATGGTAAAATAACAAAAACCGAGGTTACTGTGAATTTTGATTCTGCATATGCGCATTTCGACAACTTATGTCTCTTCAGTGCAAAATCAAAACATCAGAAACGATAAAACGAAATCTCATACATCATTTCTGTTATATTTATTTCCATTTGCCATAGTGGTTTCAGGGAAGATAATTAGAATACGTCTCTCAATTGGCAGATCCAGAGGAAGGGTTCCGGGGGTTGGAACCGCCCATTTTTTTCTGGACAATCATGTATTATTTAAAGAATATCCTCATGTTTTTTTAAGAAATACCCCCCAAAATTTTTGCGCCTCGCTCCGCTCGGCAAAATTTTCTTTCATTCCCTTTTCTAATTGTCTGGATCCGCGCCTGCTCTCCGTAGTATCAATTGTTAAATTATGTCCTGCTTTGGCGGTCATATTTCTTGACGGACCGTGAAATGAATATTTTTGGTAAAGAAACTTGGAAAAATTATTTCAATTGACATTGCTCGGTTCATAGGAAGTAATCAAAATACATTTTTCCCCGCCATTGGTTCAATGTTAAACTATATTCCATAATTGCATCAAAGTTTTTTTGTCGGAGTAGTCTTTGTGAAGAACCTTTCGTACATAATTTCTTTAAAGTTTGCTTTTTTGTTTAACAGTTAATGAAATACTAAAAATATGAAAAGCTATCGGACTATGGACGGACGATGGACGCCAAGAGATTACAACAGCTCACATTGACCTTTAGTTCTGATGAGCTAAAACGATCAATGCAGTCGATTAATAGGCAAATGAACAGTGCTTACAATATATGTGTTGAATTATAACCCAAGGGCATTGTTAAGTAAAACATTTCACATATAGTGTTTTTTTTTTAATTCGTTGTTTAGACCATCATATGCGAATGTAAAAGAAAGGTTGTGTTTAAAAATGATTATTTCATTACCAATATGTTGGATTTTCCTCCTACAACTCGGTAAGAATATTTATCTCCCCTAAAACTTTGCACTATCTAGTGAACATCTTGTAAATACACATTGACTGGTCTTTGCAGTTTAAGAAGTCAAATATGTATAGCTCATATTTGATATCCGATTGATTGATTGATTGTATGTTTGCTATCTAGAGGTAGCGTTATTATATTCCATTGATATTACATAAACCATGTTTGAAAGATATTTTGACAGGGTGGAAGACAATATTTAAATCTGTTCAAAGGGACAAGAATTCTACATATTTCCCTAGAACACAGGTATCAACTATTCATTTCGAAATAATCATATTAATTATTATGAAAGGATATGGGGTAAATGCACATGCCACAAAGTCTCTACAAATAGATGGTAGAACCAAGCAAAGGGACAACGCTTTTGTTGTTCTTCATCTGGGTTAATTGGTGATTTTAATGCAAGATGTGGCAAACTTCTTGATATTGTTGATTTTGATGAAAATATCTTAGATATACTTAATATTAGCGATGTAGCTGAATTCGTAAGCGACTCAGAACTTTTTTGGAAAAGTTATTGAAAATGGGTACTGCCGTTGAAAGGTTTTCACAAGATAAAACCCGTGTAAATAATTATGGTAACAAATTAATTGAATTATGTAAAAGATGTGGTGTTTATATAGCAAATGGTAGACTGTTTGAAGATAAATGTGTTGGTAAAACAACTTCTAAGGACGCAAGCATAGTTGATTATTTATTATTATCTAACAATTTATTTGATTTGATTTGTAACTTTCAAGTGATTGAATTTAACCCTATGTTTTCTGATGCACACAATCGTCTTCATTTTTCATTCAACATTTCAGGTAATCCCGAACAGAAAGCTCACAATTCTAACAAAAATAAAGATACTTACATAAAATGGAACAAAAACAAAGCTGAAGCTTTCACACAAACATTAATTAATGACAATAATCCAAGTTTTAACAGGAGAAACCACATGCTTGATGAAATTGATGTGAACTCGGTCACACCTGAACAGATTAATGATCTGGTAAATGACATAGGAAATGTACTTTTAGATACAGCTAAAACTGTGTTTGGTCAAACTGGTAAAAAACAGAAAAACGTTAAACACGAAAATAGTAAAATAAACGAACAGAATTTCATAAAGCCCGATGTCAATACAATATATCAAAAACACAAACAAACAAGATTGAAATGAATATGAAGGCGAAAAACTATCGCAATACACTTAATAATTGTTACAGAATCTACAAGGACAAATGTTCAAACGAATTATGTTCACTCTCAAAAACTAACACAAAATTATTTTGGAAAACCGTTCAGAAATTTTCCAATAGGAAGAGAGATGAACCGCAAATTGATATTGGAACTTTTTATGAGTATTTTAAAAATTTAAATGAAGTTGATGCCAATGAAAATATACAAATAGATATAGATGAATTATGTGACAATGAAAATTTTAATTTGTTACTTAATGGTGAAATAACAGAATTAGAAGTCACCGAGGCAATCAAGCAATTGAAAAATAATAAAGCCCCTGGTGTAGATAAAATTTTAAATGAGTATTTGAAGTTTTCGTCTCCACATTTTTTGTCTGTTTACTGTAGATTATTTAATATTGTGTTTAATACTGGTATTATACCCAAGAGTTGGACTCAGAATCAGAATCAGAATATTTTATTATAGTGTCACATACCAATACAAACAAATTTATACAGTAAATTTACATTGCAAAAAAAAATCCACAGACCATATAAAATATCGGTACCCAGCCAAATTTGACTTACGAGACACTTAAAAAACTACTTTTTACAAAATTAAAAAAAAAAAAATATTTAAAAAATAAATGACATAATTTGATTAAATTAAACAATACAATATTTTCTACGGTAAAACATATCACATAGAGTCTTTGCTAAAATAGATGAATATGTTCATTTGACATTAAAAAATTAAATTTATCTCTAGAATCAAATTCCATTTTACCTTCATAAATTTGACAGGCCCTATCATTTAAAACATATCTCAAATCTGAATAAAATTCACAATCTAATAAAAAATGCATTTCATCTTCTATACAATGATCTGTACAATATATACAAAGACGTTGGTCTAAAGGAATTTTTGGCCTGGCATATCTTCCAGTTTCAATAGATAAAGGTAAACAGCCACTTCTAAAATTTGCTAAAATTCTCCTATGTTGTCTATTAAAAACCCTTTTTACATACTCATCTGTAGATAAAACATTTTTATATAATCTATAAGTGCGTAACTTATTACCATTTGGCTTATTTATATCATTATACAAATTATCATACCATTCTCTTTTATCATTTTCAAAAAAATTTTCTTGGATATATTTCAATTTATATTGAACAGAAAATGGACTATCCAAAATATTATTACAATTAAGCTCATTAACCTTTTGAATACATTTTTTATCCCATGATCTACCCATGTTAATACTCCACATGTGCACCTTATAAGTCAAACGAGTGTCTTCAGCAGAACGGACTCTCATAAATAAACGAAATGTTTCTAAATACTGCTTTGATTTAGTACTTCCGAAACCCATATCGCCTTGATTTGCAACATTGGAAGAATTCGATGAACATCCGAGAAAAAGTCTACATGCTTTATTTTGAATCACTCGAATTTCTTTCCAGTTGGTGTGACCCCATATTCTGGCCCCATAGTACATAACCGGTTCTACCAAAGATGTATAAAGTTTAGTGAAAACGTCATAAGTCATTCCACCACATGAGATGAATTTCGCATATAACGCAGAAAGTGCTCGACTTGCTAATTTAGATATTTCTCGCACAGTATATTTATAGTCTATATATTCATTTAAATGTAGTCCTAAATATCGATAGGATGAGTCATAATCTACAGTGATATCTCGGTGTACTTTCATTACGGATATGCAGAATTTTTGTCTTTTCTTTGTTAATAGTCATTCGCCATTTCATACTCCAAGTATTTACACAATCTAACATTTTTTGTAGACTCTGTTCATCTGGAGCGATGAGTGCTAAGTCATCAGCATAAAGAAGCAACGATATGTCCATTCCATCAATATTTACACCAATATTTAGATTACGTATATCGTCGGCCAAGTCATTTATGTAAATAGAATATAGGGTCGGAAATAGTTTACATCCTTGCTTAACGCCGAACTGCACTGGGAACATATCAGTCATATAATTTCCAAGTTTGACGCAGCTTTCTGTTGTATCATAAAGTGATTTAATAGCATTTAAGAATGTTCCAGAAATACCAATACTCAAAAGTTTATGCCATAGAAGATCACGATTCACATTAATAATTGTCAAAGGCTTTCTTCGCGTCAACAAAACATACGAATGTATCTTTTTTCCTCAATTTTCGGTTTTTAATTATATTCGATAACACATAAAGATGATCTAAGCAACTTCGATTCCTTCGGAAACCATTTTGTTCTTCAGCCAATATATCATTGTTTTCTAACCAGTGAGTAAGTCTTTTATTAAGAATATCAGCATATTTTACACGGCACTGATATAATCGAAATAGGGCGATATTGCAATGGGTTCAACGGATCCATTTTGAGCTTCGGTACCGGAGTAATAATGCTCTTGCGCCATTCTAATGGAACAATTCCCTCGGAAAAGCAGTGTCTTATAATTTTACAAAGAAGATCAATACTAGTTTCGTTACGTAAAATTTCACTAGGAATTTCGTCTATACCGACAGATTTACCCAATTTTGCTCGAAATACTGCATCTTTCACTTCTTTCTTTTATATAGTTCTGTTCAGTTCATCTATTTCAAAATCATTCGCATAATTCTGTTGGTTTTGTAAAAGGTTTCTAATGTCAGCTAAAAAGTTTTCATCATAGCTATCTAAGTCCGCACTATTAAATAAAGATTCATAGTCAGTTTTCCATCGCTCTAACACTGTATCTATATTACTTGTAATCATGTTGTCTTCGGTTCGAATCTGGTATGTTTGTACCTTCTTTTTATCGTTAGCAAGACACAACTTTCCAATTGATTTCCAGAACTCGCGCGAGTTTGTAGTTCTGAGATTATGAAGCTTGTTTTGTTCGTCTAACTGGTATTTGCGCTTCATTTTACGGTTAAGTTTATCAAAATTTTTACGTTTATCAATAAAGTCAGTGCGCAAACTTCTATTTCGTACCGGTGACCGTTTCCATTTTCTCTCTGCCTTGCATGTTAATTTCCAGGCTAAGTTTAATTCGTCTATACTAGTGGTATAATTAAACCAATTTACAAAAATAAGGGAAATCCTTTAGACCCAGAGAATTTTAGACCTATAACCTTAATTAGTTGTTTGGGTAAACTTTTTACATGCATACTGAATACAAAACTAAACTTATTTTCGAATGAATTGAATATCCTCTCTGAAAACCAAGCCAGCTTCCGGAGGGGATACTCAACATTAGATAACATTTTTGTACTTCATTCACTTATTGAACTTTATTTTGCATTCGGAAAAAACTATATTGTACATTTATCGATTGTAAGAGGGCCTTTGACACAGTTTGGAGTGATGGGTTATGGCTAAAATTACAATGTAGTGAAATTAAGGGAAAATATTTCAGGGTTGTTTATAATATGTATAATGAGATTAAATCATGTGTCCAATATGGTGGAAGGGAGTCAGAATTTTTTCCTTTCCTAACTGGTGTCAGGCAGGGGGAAAATCTGTCTCCCCTCTTGTTTTCAATATTTTTAAATGATTTAGAAGACTACTTTGGTCAGCTTAACGGACTGCCATTAGAGACTATCCAGGAGAAATTAGAAGATGAAATTCATATCTATTATAAAATTTTTGTTATACTCTATGCAGATGACACCATTATCCTATCTGAAACTAAAGAGAGTCTATAAAATTCACTAAATATTTTTGCGTCGTACTGTGAAATTTGGAAACTTAAAGTGAACGTTAGTAAAACTAAAGTCATGATTTTTTGCAAACGAAGGTCTAAACACACCACCAAATTTTATTTACAAAACGAAGGATTAGAAATTGTTGATAAATTCACATATCTTGGTGTAGTTTTTAAATATAATGGTTGTTTCATAGAAACCAGAAAAAGACTTGTAGACCAAGCTCAAAAAGCTTTATTTAATATTTATAAATTTATACAAAATGAGAGTATTCCAGTTGATATACAATTGAAAATGTTTGACGCCATGGTGGAGCCTATTTTACTTTATGGCTCCGAAATATGGGGATTTGAAAACTTAAAACTAATTGAACAGGTCAACCTCAAATTTTGTAAAAGAATTTGAAAGTCCGAAATACTACACCGAATTTGTTTGTTTATGGTGAGTTGGGAAGATTCCCTTAAGAGATATGTGTGAAACTTAGAATGATATCATTTTGGGCTAAATTAATGCAAAATGATAATAAACTTAGTAGTGTATTGTATAGACTTATGTTTTCACTTTATGATAAAAAGAAATTTAATTTCAAATGGATTGAGTTTATACACAAAATATGGAATGATGTTGGTATGAGTTATATATTTACAAACCAGTTTGCATGTTTTAATTATAAGTATGTACAACAAATTTTAAAGGACAATTTTATACAAACATGGTTTAATGATATTTTGTCCTCTTCCCGCGGTCAATTTTATTCTGTTTTCAAAAAATCATTTGGCCTAGAAAACTATTTGTTAAGATTACCAGAATCTAATAGAATGTGGATAACTAGACTTAGAACATCAAATTTACACCTCCCAATCGAAACCGGACGGTGGTTTGGACTACCCAAAAATGACCGTATATGTAAACTATGTAAAAATGGTGAAATAGGTAATGAGTTCCACATTCTGTTTTGTTGTACAAATCAAAATATTGAAAACTTACGTACAAAGTATCTACCTAATTACTATTTTAGAAGACCAAATTATTTCAAAAAGGGTTTCAAAACTTTTATCCGCCGTGCGCGGTCCCGGCTGAAGAATAGGCCCGCAGCATCCTCTGAGCTTGGAGTATGAGTCATCCTAACAGAGGACCCCGAGGGAACCCCGGGATATAGAAATAGGACCCAGTATCTCCGGCTCGCGGGGTGTGACCCCTCCTAAACGGAGGCTGACCCCGAGGGTCCCGGGATATAGAAATAGGACCCATTCCGTGGTTGTGCGGGATTTATAAATACACAACCCATCTTTCGGATGGGATGTAAACTCAGGTCCACGTGTTGGAAGAAATGCCACGCTTCCTGCACGTTAAAGAACCCTTGTAGCAAGCTCTCTTTGGGGTGGTCCGTAGGTGATCGGCTACAAGGCTAAATTCCCCGCCCTTGACGATTTCACCCTACTTTTCCAGTGGCAGTCAGAATTTCCCGTCCCATGGCCATTTCCATACCCCAAAGTGATTATTTATCAACAAACTTGTTCTCGTCTTGATATAGCTGAAATATTGCTGAGTGGACGTTAAACAATATTCAATCAATATTCAATCAATCACAACTTTTATAATTATAAATATTGTAATTATATGCTGATATGTTTAGTATGTTTACTATTTACTTATGCATGCTCACTCTGTTGTTGTTTGTAACTTTATTATGCATATTTGACCTCATGTAACACATGTGGATATGTGTCTGAGTGTTTTCTAATAAAGTTCTAAAGTTCATCCTGAAGTCAACATGAGGCCTTTAACAGCTGAATTGTTTATTTCGAAATATGCTGAAGACATTTATATTTCTTCAAAGGAATTTTGGTTTTGCGGAAATTTTTTCAAATCTTTTTATCGTTAAACTCTGTCAACTGTTCTGTACTATTCTGTTCTATATGTATTTTCCTTCGTTTAAAATCGGAGCACTCCAGCTACGTGGATAAAAGGCCCTAACGGCGCGTGCACATACGTAAAAGATTAAAACTAATTTCATATTGCAGTAAAAGATAAAAGTATTGCTAAAAGCAAGATGTATTCTTGAGCTCATAACTCTAATTTTGTTTCACTAGTATAATTTGCATCGCGTTCCTTTTACCATTTCTGTATTTTTTACCTTGGTTCTACGTGCCTGGACATAACACTGTGCGTTTAGTAATATTTAAGTTTGTGATGCAGTATTTTATGCCCCGCCACGAATGCTGAAGGGGCATAAAGATTTACCCTTGTCCGCCCGTCCGTCCGTCCGTATATATAATGTTTTGCGCTTTGGTCCATATATTCGTCTTCTTCCAATACTGTCCACATTCAACTCTTTGAATATCCTGACAGGTAACGTTGGTATACGTCTTGTAATATTTTAATAATGTTACATTTGTACATAAAACTTGATCAGTTCTACAAGATTCACAACAACCTACATTTTGCGCTTGAGTGATTTTTGTTTAATTTTGCGTTTAACTAATTCTCTTAACAAATACACATCATTACACAATGATGGCTCGTGAAATTAATCAGTTTCATGAATACTACCCAAATCATTGACCATTAAAAACTTTTTACCTATCTTCTTTTGTTAAATTTTGCGTTTAAGTCCCTTTCTCATCAACTACATATCTTACCACAATCATGAAATTAATCAGCTTGATGAGTACTACCCAAATCATTGACAATTAAAATGATTTTACCTTTATTTAAGATTGAATGACTTTGTTAAATTTTGCGTTTATTAGTCCATTTCTCAACCACTAAACATGTTATCATCAAATAAATTAGATGATGAGTACTATCCTCCAAATCAGTAACAATTAAGTGTCTTAGACATACTTAATACGCTTGAGTGACTTTTGGAAAATTTATGTTTCAAGTCTGTTTCTCAGCATCTACACAATATATCAATATCTTTCATGAAATGACTCATCTTGGTGAGAACTACCTTTCATTTTACGCTTGAATAACAGCTGAAGAGTTACAATCTGAACTTGATTACTTTAAGGAATACTGTGACGCATGGAAATTAAAAGTAAATATAAATAAAACGAAGGTTTTGGTATTTTCGAAAGGCAGACTACCAGTGAATTTAAAATTCTTATTTGATAACAAAGAATTGGAAATAGTTGGTGATTTTACATACCTCGGCGTTATTTTCCAAAGAACAGGGACTTTTAAAAAAGATAAAAATAATTTGGTCGAAAAGGCATCTAAAGCTATGTATGATATTCTGAGTAAGGGTAGGACAAACAACTTATCAATAAGCTGTCATTTAGATCTTTTTGATAAGATAATTACATGGATCAGAAGTTTGGGGTTTCGAAAACACAGATATTTAGGAAAAATTACATATTAAGTTTTGTAAACTTTTACTAAATTTGAAATCGTCGACACCAAATTTCATGATCTATGGGGAACTTGGTAGATATCCACAAAGTTTATCAATCAAAGTGCGCATGATAGCTTTCTGGGCAAAGTTAATTTCTGGTAAACAATCAAAATTGTCTGCCTTGATCTATAGGTTAATGTACTTAAAATCTAGGCAGAATTTTTCAAATATTTGGCAAATGCAGACGTTTTTAAATGACAAATGGCTTATTGAAAATATAAAACTAAAACTAAAGGATCAGTTCAAACAAACAAACAAACATGGTCCTCTTGCATGGAAACTTCACCAAAAGCTCTGAATTATAGACTTTTTAAGACAAATCTCAGCTTCGAAAACTATCTTGACGTTTTAGATAATAAAAATATTTATAGTCTGTGCAAATTTAGATTATCGAATCATAAATTACCGATAGAAACGGGCCGCTGGACAAACACTCAAAGATCTGAGAGAGTTTGCCAGCTTTGCCCATTACGCGAACTAGGTGACGAATATCACTATATTTTAGAATGTCCGCTTTTTGAACATGACAGAAGAAAATTAATTCCAAAATATTTTTTCACAAGGCCAAATGTCATTAAATTTTCAAATCTCTTTAACAGTAAAAAACCAGAAACATTACGGAAACTTTGTAATTTTATTAGCATTATCAATAAAACTGTCAGTTCTCCTTGAAAATCCTATGTATATTGCTACTCTGTCATAAGTTCTCAATTTTTATCATGATATTTTGTATTCTGTATTTATTGATATATTTGTGTATGTCATTTATGTATATATGTACTGTACCTCTCTTCAACTCTGTAACCATTGTATCATTGGCTTGTGAGTAAATAAAGAATAGAATAGAATAGAATAACATTGTTAAATTTTTGCATTAGGCCCATTTTTAAGCAACTAGGTGTTTGATCAAATAAATCACCATGGTGAATATTACATTGTTCATGGATATTGACATCAGTAGTTGATATGGCAAAAAGCCGTAGGTTTTCAAAAAACGTTTTT